>CABHPR010132837.1:0-11937 GCA_902168415.1 Peromyscus melanophrys
GTGTGTGTGTGTGTGTGTGTGTGTGTGTGTGTGTGTGTCTCCATGTCAGCATGTGCATGTGAGTGTTCTTCTTGTTTATAATGGTGAATTTTGATTTTATGGGCATACTGGCATATTAAAATCGTATTAGAGAAATCAAGCCCAAGAACTTATCAGACATAACCTGATTGAGGAAAGGACCTAACTCCTTCACTTGAACTACATAAAAAAGTAGATACCTACCATTAAGAAGACATGGCACCCCACTGACCAATCATCTGACACCCAGTATATATGTCACAGACCATGTACATCAAGAACCAGTATGTCAGTCAAGGACCAACACACAGAAAATTAAAACCCGTCCCTGCTGTTAACACAGCCTACTTAGCTGCTGTCTGCTTGCCCTGACGGCCCATCTGGACCTGCCTTTCATCCAATCATTGGTTGTAGCTTTGAACCTGGCCCTGCCTTTTCACCTCGAGGTGGGGCTCATCTTGGTTCTCTGTCCAGACTACAGCAGCATGTTTTTTCAGAGAGCTGGTTTGGGTTTCTTATCTTATCAATACAGTTCCAATACATGTCTATCAGTACTCCTGAAATCTCTTAAAACTATAGTTGCATCTTTAGCATATATAAATATTTATAAAACATTACAGATATATATCTGTATATATGTATATGTTATATATCATAGATTATATATATATGTTACAGAATGAGTACAGAGGGATAAAGGAATATATATGTGTACTGTGTGTCATGTGATAAGAGTTAATATTAGAAATTAAGATAGAAATAAAAGATTTTATGTTCACCTTGACCAGATTACCAAAGCAAGTAGGATTATCAGGCAAACTGCTGCCTGTAAAAGCAATTTACATTGTAAATTTTTTATTCAGTACATTCTGACATAATGGAAAAACACAAGAATGTTATTCTGTTCCAGAATAGTATACTTAAAATAATAACAAACCAGATTGACAGACAGACATCCCTCTACTTATTTCCCAGCTTCACTTCTTCTTCATGGCCAACATTGTCCCCAAGGAATGAAAGGAAAGCCTTAAAAAATGGCAAATGAAATTAGATCAACAACTTTCCTGATTTTCTACCAGAAAGACTAACGGTTTTGTAAGGGAAAACAAGTCATCTGCTGTGGTTTGAATGTATACTCCAAAAGTTCACGTGTTAGAAGCTTATCCTGTATTTCACAGCTGATGGCATCTGGAGGTTGCACCTCTGGAAAGTATAATGGCTAATCTTGGTTGTCAATTTGACACAATTCAAACATTGCCACCACCAGATTGACTCTGTGGGGGCATTTCCTTGATTGCTAATTAATGTAAGAGGACCTAACTCATTGTGGGTGATGCCACCCTGGGTAGGTGGTTCTGGCTAGAGCAAGCCAGAAAGCAGCATTCCTCCATGGCTTCTGCTTGAAGCATCTACCTTGGATTCCTTTGATGATGGACTGTAACCCATAAAATGTAAATAAACCCTTTCCTCCCCCAAGCTGTTTTTCATCAGTGTTTTATCACAATGACAGAAAAGCAAACTTGGACAGGAAATAATGGTGATCAGAGGAGATGGGGAATGAGGAGGCCCATAGAGGGATTATGGCTCTATGAGGAGTCAAGAGCCAGCACACTCCTTGTTCCATGGTATGATACAGCGAGAAGGCCCTTGCCAGATGTTAGCACTGTGCTCTTGGACTTTTAGACCCGAGCTATGTAATAAGTAGATACCCAATCATTATAAATTAACCAGCTATTCCTTTCTAGTAGCAGAGAGGGACAGAGGCAGCCTCTAGCCCTTCTGAACTTGCAGCTGTTTGCCTGCACATTTCCATGCTTGTGTGATGCTGCTCACATCTCTGTCTTTCTCTCTTACACATTCTGTTTAGTCCGCCTGGGATTTGGGGGGCCTCCACTTTAAGCTCCATTTGTCCTCAAGATTCTGCTGAACCATGACCTGCGAAAGTCACTTGAGGATCTAAGGTAAAGTAGGTGACACCCTTCTTTGAAACAACGGTGCTTGTTTATTTGAGGCCTTTCTCTTAACTTTCCTGAGGACCAGAGCAGGGCTGAAGGTCATCCTACACAATCCTTTGGCAAACACTGATGTGCTAGGAAGACCAGGCGCTGAGGGACTAAGTTAACTGTTTCAATTTGGCTGATGCTGTGAGCAAAGAGGCCTGCTGCGTGAAGGTAATGTGATGGATCCTTCATGGAATGTTGGAAAGGGGCAGCTTGGGGAAAGAAGGAAGAAAGGTAAAAACCAGTGTCCATGCTAAAAATAGTTCCTTAGACTTGCTTTCCAGGCCATCTGAGGCACAACAAATGTTCCTCTGCCCTGCAGCAGCGCTGCAGTAAAACACAGAAAAGGAAAGAGGACAGGAGAGTTCAAAGGCTGACCCTGCTGCCTCTGGCCATCTCTGTGGTACTGCATGTTGTCATTTCCAAGGGTCACAACTTCTGACAAGCTTTCTGCACCCAGGGCTCTCCTAAGATTATCAGACTGTTTATTATTATTACTATTTTGTTACTATTATTATAATCTTCATAAAAGATTGCTAAGGCTTCTTGAAGTTCAGATAGGGCACTCACTCAATTCCATCACAAAACCAGGAATGACAAGCAAACCAGAGAGCTCATCCCACCTGCCTCTGTCCACAGCATTTGCTCCACCCAGGACCCAGAGAATAGCGACATGGTGCACAGCTCTGCGGGCCAGTACTGAGGCCACTTCACAAAGGTGTTCCCCCCCATTTAAAAATCCACTCAAGCTGCAGGGTGAATGCACATCACTGGTTGGACAGTTTTACTCCAAGTCCAGTCCTTCTCCTCACTCCCAGAGCCTGCAGTCATATGGCCTTGGCTGCCAAACCCAAGACTCCCAGCTATACCAGGAGTGTTTAGAAGGTACTGTTTTTGGTTTTTTGTTTTAAACAAAACAATAATAGCTAATTATCTCCATGTATTTCATACACATAGCTCTATTTTAAAGCAACTACTCGAAGAAAATAGCAGATGAGGAAATGAAAGCTCAGAACAGAATATTAAACACGTGAGTCCAGGACTTGATCTATAGCTTCCAACTACATGTTCTAGGCTGCTTCTAAAACATACCTAGCCTCTGCTTCTATTAAACACATCATACACTAAGAACTGTGCTGAGAAACAAGATTAATTATCCACTCATCAAGCACGCTGAGTGAGGATAGTAAGGCTCTTGCCACCATTATAAACGCTGAGAGAAGACAGAAGTGAGCTATTCTTGCCTTAGTTTATTTTTGCTTTTATAACAAAATACCTTAGGTTGGGCAATTCCTAAATAAAAAAGTAATTTCTCACAGTTCTGGGAAGTATGAGATGGAGATGGCAGCAGACAGATCTGGTGTCTGGTGAAGACTTGTGCTGTTGGTTTTGTAGAGGCTCCTCTTACACACCCTCACAGGGCTGGAGGGACAGCAGGCTACTAAGACAAGACTGTGTCCTAACACGATGGATCAGAAGCATGGGACAGGCACTCAGAATCCTCCTCTAGGAGGGCAGGAAGCTCACGCACGAGGGAAAGCCTCATGACTTGCCCACTTCTCTAATGGTCCACCTCTCAGTACTAGGGCAGTGGCAATTCAACTTCAGCACAGGTTCCAGAAAGACAAAAGCATTCCAAACATAGCATCTACTATGCAGTGGCCCTCAAGGAGCTCTCGCCCTAAAACAGCACCTGTGTAAATGAAGGGTATGAGACAGGAGTGACCAATGTGAAGCAGTCACAGGGTCTGCACATGAGCAACCTGGACCGGGAAGGGAGGCAGCGCTTGTGGGTTAGTTTGAAGAAACTGTCCTGGCAGCCCTTCAACTTGAAATTGTGCCGGGGAATACCAAACAGCCGGCTGTTTGATGAGTGGTCCCCAGCAAGCCCAACACCAGATTCTGGCCTCATCATGGGCATCCACAGACTGTGTAGAGCCCCAGAAGGCAGCCCAATCAAAGCACTCTGCCCCAAGGTGGTAGTAGTGAACTCCCCAGTTGAGCCACCCTGGAATAACGGAGAAAATTGCCCAGGGAAAGCTGTGGATCATGAGGGAGACAGAAGTTAACATGTATGTATGAAGTGGGGGAGCTGAATACAAGCCTGCTGAGAAAAGGAAGAAAAGTGAAAGTCAAGGTATCCAGATGTGGAGGGTCTCTTCCCTTCAGATCTCCCTCAGTTCCCAACACCCTTGCAGTTAAGATTCAACTAAATCTTTAAATCCCTTCTGTCCAAAGACAGCCAGGCTGCCACCCTGGGAAAGTACTCCTACCAGTGAAAACCCCTTTGGAAGCCTATGAAAATGGCAGTGTTTGGGTATATCCTCTATGACAATTTAGTAAGTGAAATGATAGGTTGCAGAGGGGGCTATAACCTCTAGAGAGCTAAGAAGAAACATGACACTCATCTTGAGTGACTCACAGGACAGGATTTATCCCTCTGGCATCACAGCTCTGACCAACAAGGTTCAGAAGACCCCATAATGACCACATGAACAGTGGCAATACTGCACTCCCAGGGAGACTTGTGTCCAAGAGCAAAACCGGGGTGGGGACATCAGTGTCTCTACTGCAGAGACCTACAGTTTTACCACCATGCACTTCTTAAGTGTCAACCCAAAGACGTAAAAAACAACAAAATTTTAATTCTTTCAAAACACGTCTTAAACTCAACCCAAATCACCCTATTTGAGGTTATTTTACTTCATAATTTATCTCTATAATTCACAATAACCTGCTGCCATCTCCAAATAGAGTGTGAGCCTGGAGAAAATGGTCTGGTTTTCCCAGCTTCTCTTTACTCTTTCTCACGCCCCAGGCTAGAAATATTTTGAACAATTGTGTCGCATAAGAAAATAAACTTGGCACTATAATTCTTAAAGCTGCATGAACTCAGAGGCTAAAGATGACTGATGCCTCCTAAGGGAGCTGAAAGCACACACAAGATGACTTATGATTTGCCTTCATTAGACAGGACATGCCTAGAGAGCAATAATCCACAGAGGCCCAGACAGCGACCCTAGGAAGGGGTGGCCACTATGGCATTTGCTGTTAGGTTAAACTTTTGAACTGCAGAGTCCCTTTAGTACATTAAGAGGCCCAAAGAGGAAGTCACAGTGAACCTCTGGAAGAAGGTTCTGAATGACCAGCTAGAACCAAATGCCATTTTCTCCTAAGCCATGCATCCATCTTCCTGCAGGGGACAGACTGTTATCTGTAATTGAGACGAAATTCCTCCATTTGTTGAACATTATGAAATTAGCCTCATATTCAGTAGATTATGTTTCCCTCAGACATCCTGAGATGTGCTCTTGTTCAAAACACAATATGCAATTTGTTCAACACTTCTTTATCTCCGAGAGCAGCCTTTGTGCTTCTTTCAAGTTGCTGCGTTTTGGGTGTCAGACAGAGAAAGGGTCCACACTCCTTTGTAGTATTGTCACTTACGTCTGCAGAGAACGGTCAAGATGGGCACTGGCAAGTTCAGTCTTGGCAGCCGTTTCCTCCCCACCCAGCCAGGGGCCTTCCGATAGGGAGAGGGGTGCAGGATGCTCAAGGGGCTTTCTGATGGGGAGAAGCAGTGGGGTGCAGGACGCTCAGGAAGGACAACCTCCCAGGCCAGGGCTGCAGACTCAGAGTGGGGTTATGAGTCAGCAAACTGTAGCCTACAGGCCAAATCTGACTCCCAGGGCGGCCTGAGCACACCCAGGCCTGGGCTGTGCACTCTGTCTATGGCAGTTTTCTCAGTGGCAGTCAGGTAGTGTGGAGAGACAAGAAGGCCCACAAAGTGAAAACTCTTAACTGTCTTGATATTAACTGGAGAAAGCATGACGATCTCTGCCCGCAAGACTGCTTGAGAATTACTCCGCAGTGAGCAACTCGGTTAAAGAATATCTTTCCTCAGCGGTATGGGCTATGTTTAACTGTGGATGTGAACTACAAACACCTGCATTCAATAAGCCACTTCACTCTCACCTAGGGCTGAGGTGATATGCCCCAGAGCCAGGGTTGGGCTTCTATGTTGATGCTCTCTTCACAGCTTTACACCTTGCTACACAAGAGCTGCTGGAGCACCAGACATTGCATCTCAGCCAGGCACCTTAGTCAAGTTAGGAGGCAAGTACCACAGGTTCCAAAAGTGGAAATCAAGTAGAAAGCAAACAGGATGGAGGAAAGAAATACATACAATATCTTATCTCAAAAGACGCCAACAAATAGCTTTGCTTTTACCCGAGAGCTGAGGTTTATAATCTGAGGTACAAAGGAAGCATCAGTAAATGTCCATTCTGGGATAAATAAGAGTGCATCTGTTTTGAACAAGTATAGAATGGAAGATGAAGCTGGACCTGGCAGTGTAAGTTTGTAATCCTAGCCACTCAGGAGGCCAAGGTGGGAAGATCCAAGTTCAAGTTTGCCTGAACTAGAGTGAATTCAAAGCCAGTCTGGGCAACTTAATGAGGCCTCATCTCAAAAAGCAAAAATAAGTCAGTGGTAGAGTGCAAGGCCTTGGGTTCACTCTCTAGTACTGCAAAAAGAGTTGGTTCTTGGGAGCAGAGGGGGAAAGAAGCCTTACTGGTGTAACAAGTTACCATGAAGGAAGACCTGAGTCTCCCCCTGGCCAACGCCCAATCTCCCCTCCAAGCCCGTGCAAGCACTTGGTCTAGGAAACCCAGTGTATTCAATGAGTGGCAGAAAGGCAGTCACACTTCTACCACATGCTCATCAATCAAGACAGAGCGGAAGGATGGAGAAAGTGGTAGAAAAGCTTACTAGAAAGAAATCCTAAGAGGAGAGACTGCTGCCTCTGGAGCTCAGACAATTTCTGACTAAGTATTTTGCAGTGACTTCTTAAAACCAAGAGAAGCAATTTCTCTCTTAAGGAAGGTGATAAAGCAGGCACAGGGAAGTTGGACGATGGTGGCGCACGCCTTTAATCCCACACTCAGGAGGCAGAGGCAGGGGGATCTCTGAGTTCGAGGTCAGCCTGGGCTACAGTGAGTCCCAGGACAGCCAAGACTACACAGAGAAATCCTGTCTTGAAAAATCAGAAAAACAAAACAAAACAAATAAGCACAGGGAGGAGATGGTGGGATTAGAGGAAGAGGATGTGAGCTCTCAGGACATCACAAAGGGGGAAGCAGTAACTGAAGATGGGTACGGATGTGTGGACAGGAGGGGAGACAGAAAAGATATACCTGGGCCCAGAGAGTATCATGGTAAGGAGGCCTACCAGGTGAAGTGGAAATAAGGAGATTTAAAAGATGAGAGAGACAAATGATAGGAACAGAGTCAGATAAATACGTTCTCAGAACAAACCTGTAAAGATATAATTTAAGAAAACTCCCCAAAAGCAAAAGCAGAGTCAAATCTCATTTCTGAGAGATCGCACATGGGCAAGAGCAGGTTCCCATTGAGGGGTATCCTGGGCAAGTGAGCCAGCTTTTTAGATAACGAAAAAATCCTTTAGGACAAAATGCAAAAACAGTCACTTAGATTTCTTTATACCAAGTTAAACTCAAGAAGTCAAGAGAGTAACACTATATGTTATGTCTGACCCAAGTGACACTCATTTAGACATAAACAGACTGCCAGTTTTGAAAACACACAGGATCATAAGATACTGCTTCCAGTACTCTTTGAGCAAACACTGCCCTTGACAATGAACTTTAGGATGTCTAAAGAATGATGAAAATGAGAAAAGAGCTGGAAATGAGAGTACCAAACACCTTCATCTGGGAAAAGAAGAGTTAAAAAACAAAACAAGAAGCACAAAGGGAACATGTTCAGCAGGGTAGAGAGGAAGGGCAACAATGTGGGTATGATACGAGTGTGAAGACCAGGAAGGAGGGGCAGGGGTGCTAGGCCAGATTCAGTGACCATCCAAGTCTCCAACAGCTGGGAGTCAAGAAGGGACTTTGCAGAAGGATGAGCCAGGAAGGTGCACATCTCTCCATCTCTCCTGCTCACGTACTTCTGAAGCTTCCATCACAGCTAATGCAAAATCCAAGTCTCAGGCTTTGCACCTTCTGGCCCTGCCTGATCCTGTGGATACATCTCAGCCTCAGGGTCACCTCTTCTCATTTACTTCCCCCTAGAACTTCTAGTCACATGTCTTTGCTGCCTTCAGCATCTTGCATGCGTCACTGTCCCACTAACAGAGGATTCTATTGATTTCTATTTTGTTTCACGTAGGTTTTTTTTTTTTTTTTTTTTAAATAGTTTGAGACAGGGTCTCACTCTCTATCCCAGGCTGTCTTTGAACTCAAAGCAATCCTCTTGCCTCAGTTTTCCAAGTGCTATGATTACAGGCATGAGCGATTATACCTAGCTTTCAAGTCTGCTTTCTGGAATGTTCTTTTCCCATTCCTAGACTGCTCAATATACTTTTTTGTGAGTATTTTCTACGGTGCTAGAGATTGAGCCTGGGACCTCACACATGCTAGGTAAATGCTCAACCACAGAGCTGCATCCTCAGTCCTTTTTTTATTTTTTAAAATTTGGGACAGGATCTCATTAAGTTCCCAAACTCTATAGCTCAAACTGACTTTCAACTTGCAATCCTCCTGCCTTGGTCTCTGGAGCAGCTGGGATATTATAGGCAGGCACTGCTAGGCCATTGCTCACCATGTTTATCTGCTTACCTTCAATATCTTCAAGAGCTGATCCAATCCTCCAGCTGGCACCAGCTCTTTGATTGATTGATAATGTGTTTTCCCTCATTAGACTGCAAGTGTGTGGTTATTTATTTACTATGTGCCTTTCCCACAAGACAGCAAACTCAGAGAAGACACTGTTGGGAGCACAGTTAGTATGAAGACTCACAATGGATCTCGTGCCACTTCTAAATGTGCACTAAGGTTTGCTTCCCCAACTTTCTTCCCATCTCATCAACTCTGTCCCTGGAGAAACCACCTCTCAAACAAAGGACCTTTTAAACATTCTGCTTCATGCACTTTCTTCACCAAGGCAGAAAAGGACAAGGATGCATTTCAGGAAATCTTCTGAGAGGACTGATGCAGGTTTCACATACAGCCTCCCTTCCAGCACAAATTCAGAAGACATTGTATCTTGGCACACTGGGTTTCACAGAAACTCTGTTGTGAGTCTCCAGGTCCCATTTGTCACACAGAGATGGTAAGGGATAAAATCGGAAAGCTTTTCACTTACTTTGGATGTTCAAACTTGTCTATAAGATCAACCTTTTCCACCAGGTCCCCTCCGACTGTCCGGACGATGTCATAGAAATCATTCTCCGTGTAATTCTCGGAGGGCAGCCAGAATGAAATGTCATTGAACACAGCAGGGTACTTGCTAAGAGGCTAACAAAATGAGAGAAGACAAGACACACACTTGTTAGTTGCTGAGAATACATTGTTTCATGGAAGATTTCAGTTGGGCAATTAGGAAATACTTATAAAACATTACTTTAGTGTTTGAATTTTCAGAAGCAAAATGAATTTAAAAGACAAAATCAATGTTCAAAATTAGTAAATTCTAGTTTGAATGCTACAGATTCTTACCGCATTCATGTATAACACTACCATATATTATATTTACTTTGTCACTAATGGTCAATTTACTAAAAAGCATTTTGAATGTGTTGTGTTTCAGTTTTTTTCATTTGACTACCCCAGAAAAAAAAGAGTTCAAATGTAATTAACATGGGATTCATTAACTTCTTGTGGTACTTTCAGGAACCATCTTAATAGGGAAATAAGGGCTTGTCAAAACTGAGATTTCAATTAGTAAAGCCATTCTTTGTTATAATTTCTAATTATGAAAACTAGGGCCTACGCTGATAAGTCATCATTTAGAGATTATTTTTTAATTATGTTTTAAAAATGTGATAAACACAAATGTGTCATTTCCCCCATTTTACTCCACTTATTCTTGCTTTAACAGTTCAGTCATTCATCATATTAAATATTTAAAATTAGCTACACATGCTTTGAAGATGCTGCATTTGTATTCATGCCTTTATGTATGTATATCATAATTATATATATAGACACACACATATAGACTTTAGTCTATAAGTAATACCACAATGAGAAACACTGCAGCATGTAACTAGGAAATGTTACAGGAATACCTGCTAAGTCTGTATATTTTCTAGATGGGCAGATGTATAAATTGACTTATGCTAAATCTGGTATTACTATAAACCCTTTGGTGAATCATTGATTAGAAGAAATGTAAAATTTTTAAATGGCATAGTCTCTGAAGAACTAAAGACTCATACATAAGTGATTACTGAACTTGAAATGTCAATAAAGTTGTCAAACAAATGAGTCAGTTCAGAACACACATCTCAAACAAGTGTGGCAGAGCTGCAGTGTGGCTGTTCTCTGCAGAACACCCTGGATCCCCAGAAGCTCCCCATGCTTTCTCTCCCTGGAGGGAAATCAGGATGCTGTGGTCAAAACCCAGGGACAAGGAGAGCAGATGGCATTTCTGTGGCTATGCATGAGGCTTTCCTTTTTATTGTCCCCACTCTTCTTTTAAGAGCCATTGGAATTTAGGGAGAGAGACTGAGACTACAAGGACTGCCATAAAATCTTCTCTTCAATGGGTCCAACCTGAGGTACCACCCTTCCTGAGTTCTGATGAGAGGTGAGGTCACAGAGAAATGGGGGAAGGTACCCCAACAAAGCATCTGGGCGAGCAGCCTGTGGACAAGCCAATATAGTGACACATCAGGAAGAATACCTCCCCTCCTCCCAGACATGTAAAAAATACAGATTATAATAAATATAGCTTCAAAGCTTACCCATTTAAAAGTAACAGCCCATACAACTAACTACTTTGTAATTTATTTTGAAGCTAAGAAACATAAGTCTAAAGTACAAAATTAACTAAATGGAGTATGAAGGTTGGTGTTGCAACTTGACAGAATCTAGAATCACCTGTGAGAAGGGCCTCTGGGCACCTGTGGAGAATTACCTTCATTGTGTTAAGTAGGAAGACCTGCTAATGTGGGCAGGACTATTTCTATTCCCTGGCTTTGAGCCTGGGCTGTATAAAATGGAGAAAGGAGCTGTGCACAGCGCTCCTGATTGTGGATTTGATGTTGGCAGCTGCTTGAAGCTTCCTCCACCTTGACACCCCCCCTTCATGATGGACTGTATCCTTGAAGGGTGAGCCCAAACAAACCCTTTTTCCCTTAAGTTGCTTTTGTGAGGGTCTATTATCACAGGAACAGCAAAGGAGACTAGGATAAGGAGTACTTATTTTACTAACTGGCAGGTATCAACGGGACACCTAGTGCTTATCAACAGGAGTTCGACTCTGCTTTGTAAATAACGACAATTGCAGAGCCATGATTCCCAAGATGTGGGTCGGTCTTCAGGTGCTTAACCACCAAAATACTCAGGTAGAGGTGGTGAGTGGGTCAGTGGTAGAGCACTTGTAAGAATCAGACTCCTTGTGTATTTGTCTCTAGAGGCAGGCAGCCAGTCTGTTTTGAATTTGTTCTGAAGTCTAGCAAAATGTGTAAATGGCTGTCTTTGTGACTGAGAATACTGTTACTTTCCTAATTATACAGCTTAAACAGAAATCATCTTTCTGACCATCCACAGCTATATGTGTGCCCAGAAGATGGAATATTTTCTCGAGGAAAACACATAAGCAGTGGGGAGACTATCCATAGCTGTTATTAGGGAAGAAATGTAGTGACACAAGAGAAATTAGATAGGAACAATTGGTCAGTGACTCCACAGCCTTGCCAGGTGGGGCTCCCCATCAGAGAGTTATTTATTCATTGGTAGGTCAACTTGTTAAATACTAGTTGTCACCTCCTATATACTCCCATGGCCCTAGGCACATGAGGATAATGAACTGGAGTCCACCTAGAGCTGCACAGCAGATACTGTCTCAACAGTGCCTCCCTTCCTACCAAAAAAAAAAAAAAAAAAAAAAA
>CABHPR010132837.1:22143-36210 GCA_902168415.1 Peromyscus melanophrys
GTGTGTGTGTGTGTGTGTGTGTGTGTGTGTGTGTGTGTGTGTGTGTGAGAGAGAGAGAGAGAGAGAGAGAGAGAGAGAGAGAGAGAGAGAGAAAGACAGAGAGACAGAGACAGAGACAGAGACAGACAGACAGACAAGAGCGAGAGCAAGAGCAAGAGAGACAGAGAGAGATTGAGAGAACACATACCACAAGCACGAAAGCCAAAGCTACCACTTTCTACCCCAGTGTTTTGAGACAGTCTTTTACTGAACCTAGAGCTGGGCTGGTGGCCATCAGACCCAAGTGATCTCCCATCTCTCCACCCTGACCCCACCCCACCAGCCCTGGTGTTATAGTGTGTTTGGTCGTGCCAGGATTTTACATGGGTACTGGGATCCTACCTGAGGTCCTTGTGCTTGTGAGTGGGATCTCTTACTCACTGAACCATGTCTGCAGGCCTCCTACTCCCATTTCTGGACCCCCATTTCCAAAACTCATATATGAAGTTAGGATTTTAACCTATGGATTTAGTAAAGACACAAACATTCAGTCTACTACAGGCTCACAGGAAATGGCTCAGTTCCCTCTACTGTTTTCAGAACTCTATTCAGCCTAATTAACAATTATGTAAATAAGACCAAATCTAACATTTATCCCTGTGGTGCCTTCCCTGACATTTCCTTTTCAAATGATTCATGTACCTCTTAGACTAATTATCCTGACATACAAGTACTTCCAGTCTGTTTACTGTCCATGAGATTGTGTTCTTAGCCAAAGTAACTTAAAAATCACTTTTAGTTACATAAATAGTATGTGCTATCAATTATTTGCTTTTACATTCAAATGTTTGACAGCCCTTATTTTAACTCCATCTAGTCATTTAGTAATAAAAACTGTTTATTAAATTTGGCTAGCAGGTTTTGTATATTATGAATGTAGACTTTTTAACTCATGACTCTGTTGCCTTGATCTTTACAGATTTTCTTGCTTTGTTCCAATATTTTGGTTTTAATCTGCCTTAATTTCCTTGAGTTCCAGGCACACACAATGGTCAGAGGCAGGCACAGTTCCTACTCAGGCAACTTGGCTTCTGTTTCTTAACCAAGAAACTGCATGAGGCTCACTGAGTTCTCAACATTCTTTCCAATGTGGGGAGGAAGCTTCTGTATTTATTGTTACCTTGTCAAATAATTTCAGTTCTTTCTGAAGATCACGGAAAATACAGTGTTTCCATTATGGAGTCATGTGGAACAAATACTGTGCATTCAATTAAATACCAGAGTATAGCAGGTCTCCAATTCTCTAATGAATGCCAAGGAGAGAGCCAGAATTCCAAATCTTTCAGAGCCCTCTCTCACTTACTTTAAATCCTGGAAGGCTTTATCTAGAACAAATCATAAAATGCCACCATTTGGAAAGTGAAGATTGGGTGTGCTCCCCTTGGTAAATGCTGTAGATGGGTAGCCCAGGCATCTCAGCACATTTTGCCATAGTCTGTGGGTCTTGGGGATTCAATACAAATTTCGAGTTCCTTGTCTGAATGTAAAATTCTTTAACTTAAGGGAAAACAAAAAATAAAAAAGAAGAAGGCTTAGACACCATTGTTCAAATATCACATACAATTTTAGCTAAAGAGGTAACTGCAGAAGAATAGGGGCCTAGAGCAGAGAGCTCTCATTTGTGGCCTCAGAGCATCCACAAGTAAAAATGCCAAAAAAGTTTATATCTTTTAGAGTGATAAAAATGTTCTAAAATTGATAGTAGAGATGTTCATGTATCTCTGTGAACACATAAAAACCCCACTGAATCTCAGGCTTCAAAGGGTGATGCACTGTGGACTGCATCTCAGTACAGTTGCTAGGGAAGCAGCACACGAGCAGACATGTTAACAGAAGAAGTAATCATGCCCCTCTCCAGGAGGGTACGGTACCCCTTTTCTTTTCTATCTCTTTAGATCGACTTTCAGAACTTATCAGATGTTACCCCCTCATTATTTTTAGGTTGAGCAGTCTAGCTTTCCTAGAGGCAGGACTGTTTCACTCTCACTGAGGTGAAGTAGCTGCGGAAGGTTTGTCTCATTGTTTAAGTCCTCCACCGAATTTCTCGTATGCATCTCAATGGGCGTATACCATCATTGTATTTGAGGCCAATTTTGTCTCAGTAATCATGCTTACCATGAGACAAGAACGAACCTACCATCTGCTTCCTTTAAAGAGAGTAGAGAAGGTTAGGTTTTAAAAGAACAAAAGTAATGGGAAGCTAATCTGTGACCCTCTGCTATGGACTGAACATGATCTGTCCTTGCTAAAACACAGTGCTGCAGCTTATTCCCAGCGTAATAGTATTCAGAGGAGATGGGATGCTGAGAGCTGGGGCTTAGGAGTAGGAAATTAAGTCAAAGGTACAATCTCACAAGGGATTAATGACTGTCTCTAAGAGGTGGGTTAGGTTACATGCAACTGGATTAGTTACCAAGAGAGTGAGGTGCACTTTCTTCTGAATCTGGTCACCGCTGCATACACCCCTGCCAAGCATAGCCTTTTGCCTTGAGATGCAGCCAGAAGACAATACTAGTACCATTCTGCTCGGACAGCACAGACACCAGAATCACAAGTCAAATACGTTTCTTTTCATTTTAATGTAAACATTCTCAGGTATTTTGTTACAGCAACCTCAAAATGTTAACTCTTGGTTCACATTCTCATTCACAGCATTTTATTTCCTTCACATTTATGTCATCCCAGTTCCTACAAAGTCCCAAATTCTGACAGAGACTGTTTCATTCTGTGAGGTAGAAATGGGAGCTAACTAGGGAAGGTGACTTGAACATGCGTGAATTCATTCAGAGGGGATTTCCTGACTATCCAGTCCTCAGAGAAAAATGAGCAAAACAAAAATGAACTGGAGTTTAAGCACAGTTTTCTGTTACAGAATATTTTAAAGTGTGTTATTTTTGTTTAGGCTGCATTTGTTTAATTCTGTGAAGCTGTGTTACTGTGCCTGTCTAAAACACCTGATGGGCTAATAAATAGCTCAATGGACAATAGCAAGACAGGAGAAAGGATAGGTGGGGCTGGGAGCTAGAGAGAATAAACAGAAGGAGAAATCTGGGAGAAGGGGTGAGAGAGAACTAGCCAGGGACAGAGGAGGACATCAAGGGCCAGCCAACCAAGCTACACGGCAAGCCACAGAACAGGAAAAGCCCAGAGGCAAAAGGTAGATGGGATAATTTAAGAAAAGCTTAATTTTCTGGCCGGGCGGTGGTGGCACACGCCTTTAATCCCAGAACTCGGGAGGCAGAGCCAGGCGGATCTCTATGAGTTCGAGGCCAGCCTGGGCTACCAAGTGAACTACAGGAAAGGCGCAAAGCTACACAGAGAAACCCTGTCTTGAAAAACCAAAAAAAAAAAAAAAAAAAAAAAAAGAAAAGCTGGCAAAAAATAAGCCAAGCTGAGGCCGGGCATTCATAATTAAGAATGAATCTCCATGTGTGATTTATTCGGGAGCTGGGTGGTGGGCCCCCAAAGAGCAAAAACAAACACTTTGGCACAGCTTTCCCCAAAAGCATACAACAACAGTTTCCAATGGCTTTTTCAAAGCTGAACTGAAGAAGAAACGTGCCTTTGGGAGGACTCCTTTGGGTCTGACTGCCTCACCCTACCCTCTATGTGTGTGATAAGATCCCTCCACTTGTGTGAACCTTCTTCCTGATGCCCACTTATTCTCTGAAGAGGCTTGTCTCCACGGCCAACATCTACCCTGAGTCTGTTGGCAGTTTTGTTCTCTATGACAGCTGAAGGCAGAAATATGTAGGAAGAGTCATTTAGCTGAATTAATTACTTTTAAAACACTTACTAATTTAACAATTCTAGAATAGTCGAATATCACCTAAAAATTCAAAGAGTAAAAAGGGAGGTGAGACAAAAACTAAACATGAGCACTCAAATTTCTAAAGGAAAATGAACACCATAGCTGCTCTGGGCAAGGACAGAAGGTCTTGGGATGGAAAAGCGGTGAGAGGGAAGAAAAGACACATGAGGGCAACAGACTGGAGACACTTGTCATTCTTCACTGGCATCCACTGCACCACAATGCTGTGTGACTTAAATATCTGTATTTTCTAAACAGCAAATATTACATAGAAGAGACAATTACAGGAAAAAGGTATTAATACTTACTCACAACCTAGGAACATTATAAAGTGGTTAGGGAAATTGAGCTGCAGTCTATGCAGCTGGGCTTTCCTTCAAATCACTATTTCTTTACATAGAATTCTAGTTGTTAATATTAGAGTTGGGTCAACAAACAACAACTGTTTTACTTTAGGAACCAATGTGAAGTATGGTTTTCTTTGGTGCCACATTCAAAGAAATCTAACACAATATACAGCAAACTTTATAAAAGGTCTTAGTTCAAAGAAGATAAAAGTGAACACAGGGTTCTATGAGGCCCCACCCCCAGCACAGGCATGGCACCTGCCACGTGCCTTGCCTGTGCTGCTTGCTCTGACCACTCAGATTTCACTCCTACCTCCCAAGAACCAACTGACCAGAATGAAGGGGAACAAAACAAATGCTTGGTGTAAAATGTGATATGTGCAAGATGTGTTCAAGCCCCTCGGGCACAGGCCAGGTTAGCCATCACTGTAAATGTCACAGCTGCTATTGGTTCTTCGATTTTCTTCTCTGATTTCCAGGGGCAACTGCACCTTCCAGACAGAAAATAAAGTCTCCTTAAGGTGAACTCATTCGAAGCACAAACCTTGGAGACATAGTCAAGAGGATCTGGCCCACAAGACCTGACACTGAGAAAGAAACAGCCAATCTGTTACTTCCAGAAGAAACTGTCCCCATATGGTGCATGGCTCCTTGGTCAGATCTATGTCTTTGACCCATGACAAAACATCAACCCTCTGCACCCAGGGCTTCATCTGCAAAGGAGGGTGCTCACATGCTGCTGTCCAATGAAAACTGTCCCAGAGAGTGGCAAGAGGGCACTTGGAGAGTGCCAGGCACTGTCAAGTGTTTCTGAGGAGCACTAGGTTAAACAAGTTAGGCAGGAGAAGCCAGATGAAGATTACAAGGAGCTTGTCCTTCTTAAATTTTAAATTGAAAAGGTCAAGTGAAACACACATTTTAGGCCCCTCTAGATACCTTAGTGCTGCCATCCTGCCTGTCAGAGGACAGAAGAGACACCAACAGGGACATTTGGTGATTGCACTAGTCCTGACTTCTAGATCTCACTTCTACTAAACCCTATACCTGCCTCTCCAAGGACCCTGAGCTTAGTGACAGTCTCTCTCTCTCGTTTTTCTTTAACTATTTACAGTTAGGAAACAGCTTTTTAGAGTTCTATCAAATTCTCCGAGGCTCCCAGTAAGCCAGATCATTAACTCAAAGGTGCCATGCCAGGCCCACTAGTGACTAATTTCCCCTCTTCAAAGTGTCCACAATAAGTGTCAAGTACCCAGGATCAACCCTGAAGCCACATGTTCAGATTTTGTTTCTCTCAGACTTGCCCTATATGCTGGTTACCTCCATAGGATTCAACTCTCACTTTCCATCCTCACAGTGCAGCATGGCAGATGGTGCGATCCAGATTCTGCGGATGGGGAAAGGGAAGCACGGAAGCCACCGTGCTCAAGGGTGCATGGGAAGAGTGAGAAGAGAGGGGATCCACACATAGCATGTGATTCCCCATCCACCCCACATCCATACATCACAGCACACCCACAATGTGTCCCTCTTCCTGAAGCCCTCCCCAGAGCTGCTGGTCCCACCATGGTTGTGCTGTTTCTTCTGTCTCTCAGGCTCCCCCTATTTCTTTAGATGGAATAAACTTCTAAGCTTATCAACCCAGTGTGTGCAAAGCATCAGTTGTTTCCCCTTGTGACTGAGAAACTGGCTATAAGAGTGGATCTTTGCTCAGAAGAACCAGAGGACTGGACAAGATAGTGGTACCGAGAGAAAATACACAAATTCCAAACTCAAAGCAGAATTATCATTGAATGCTCACTGTGACAGCTATTAATCAACAGTCCATACTAAAACCCCTAATATATTAGAAAATGCCAAACAAGGTTGGTCTTTCAAGACAGGGTTTGCTCTGTAGACCAGGTTGGCCTCAAACTCTCAGAGATCCACCTGTCTCTGCCTCCCTAGTGCTGGGATTAAAGGCGTGTGCAACCACGACCTGGCATAATTGTAAGCTTTGAAAACTGTCCATCTAATCTGATGAACAAGACAATGCCATGCTGCTTACTCTTCACTCTATGCCAGTTTCCTCACTTAATCTTCAGATAGAACATATGCAGGAAGTCACTATGCTGCCACAGCTTGCTAGTTGTTTTTTTTTTTTTTTATGACTTTGGGCAGTTCTTCAGTCCCCATCTGCAGTGGAGATAATCATCCTAGTATTCCTTCACTAGCACTGCCACAGGGTCAGATGTATGAGCATAAAGAGACCACATGATGATGCATGTTTACTGTCTGCACTCATCCGTAGACTAGCTATGAGGGAACGCAGACCTAGGTACTTCTCCCACCCCTTCATGCTATTCCATTTTCACCATGGTCTATAATCTACAGAGAATGAGTGTGGATGCATGAGTTTGTGCATTTGTGTTCTCTGGACAGGGACCACATTTCATCCCTGTTTCTATTAAACAGAGTGATGCTCACAATATACAAATGGCCAATGCCTACGGAATAGATTTAGAAAGCTGTGTGGCTCTCTCCACTTCACTAACCTACATGCAGTGGTGGAATCAGAGACACTAGATCTGTGGTGGTAAGGAAACAGACCATCAGAGAAATGATGGCAGCAGAGAGAACTTACTGGAAACGGCAAATAATTGGAGGAATAGGCAGGACACATAATACACACCCCCTCCCCCAGTACACCATTAGAGGATTAGGGGATAGCTCTCCCCTAGCAGAGAAATGAAGGGATTAAGAAATTGAAAACTGGAGGCTCTTTGTACTTGTTCTGGAATGTCCAACAGTGAAACATTGAACTGGAGAGCAAGAAGCAGACAGAAAGCTTTATGCTCAGCACAGCTTTGAAGAAAGATCAGGATTTGCTTTGAGAATGATGAAGCCAATCATCTGTGGTCCAGGTGCTAACCTCCTACCATACAGATCCAAGCCCACCGATGTCAGAAGCAGTGATAGGCTCTACAAACCATGTTTCAACTTTGCCAGGGTTGCTGTTGGGCTCTGCTAATGGGGCTACAGGATGGACTTAGGCAGAGGAGCCCATTCCTCTCGTTGGCTTCCTATCAAGAGTCCTCAAAATACCATGTCTATACAGCATCGAAATCAGTGTGGCCATTAGCAGCAGCTGAACTCACTGTAGTTTTCCTAACTCCTGCAGAACTGACCTCACCTGAGTCAGGTCCCAGGTCGGATAGTCACTCTGAGGGAGCCTCCTCCAGGATGCTAATGAGATGTATTAATGTCAGCCTCTTCCTTGGTTACCTCATTTCTTTAGAAGAGTATCCTTCTGCACCTGCAGGCCCATGATTCCTTCCTTTCTACTTCCTCCCTCACAGGTTGATACACCTTTAGAATAGATTCTTTATACCAAAACCCTGTCATTGATATGGTCTCTGCCATTTGCCTAGACACCCACATCCCCAGGAGAAATGGACAGAGGCTAAGCAGGGTCTGTAGTTGCTAGCCTTGTTAGCACAGCTGATTCAAGTCAGCAACAGGAGACTCAGAAAACCCAATTCACAGCACCAATCTAAAGAACAAAATGAAAAAAGGCAGTACTGGTAAGTTGTCCAGGGAACGGCCAAACTCCCTGCAGCGCAAATCTTTTGGCCATTTAAAGAAATTTCAAAAATACCAACTCTGAGCCCTCTTAGAACACTAAACACTCTGTAAGTCCAAACCCCATTTCAAGGTGCCCCACCCCTGCAAAGGAAAAGACCACACCCAAATTTTCTGCTAGACAGAACCAGTGATGTCAGAAGCTTCAGGGGAGAGGGATGCAATGATGAGTAACAGGACAGAGTGAGGATGGAGGCTGCTGGAGGAGGGCTGGAGGAGAAAGTCTCACTTATGCCTGGCAGGTAGAAATAGCTCCTATCCACGGGTCCTCAGCCAGGGATTTGTCCATTGCAAATCCATCTGTCTGCTGCCCGGGAGCCACTGTTAACAGCAGTGACAACATGAAGCCCCACACTCCTATTAGCCCAGGATTCTTCCGCTTCCCCAACCACAGCCTCTTTGCTGCCTGGCAATGTCATGAGAAATTTCCCCTAAGCCTGAATAGAATGGAATCAAATAACTTCCTATAGGCCATTTCTCAGAACCTCCTCCCCAAACAACCTGAGGACTCAACATGGTTTGCAGCACTTCACTGTTAGCCCCCTTGACTCTCTGTTCCTAAGCCTGACTCTGACGAGCCCGATAGGACAAAATTTCTTTTTGGCAGTTTCCTAAGGCTCTTTTATTTTACTCTTGACTTCTTTTTTCTTTCTTGTTCATTCTTTTTTTGGAGATGGAAGCTGTGGAGGGTGGGAAGAAAGGGAGGAAACTGTCTCCTCATTGCAGTTGTAGAGATGGTTGGACCTGGCTTTCCTTGCTTCACCTGCTGTCTCAGTCTCAGAGTTAGGAGAATTACTGTGTTGCTGGGCAGAGACCAGGGAGGGCAGAAAGCTGGATCCTGCATGGAGGTACCCCAGGGGAAAGTGTTCCCAGAGAAACCAGATGGCATTGGGCTAGGAAGCCTTGGATTTCCTGAGTTGATAAGCTGTCACTTGCTTAGCTGTCCACTTACGTCGCTTATTTTATGTGCTGCAAAATGAAGCAGAACCATGCCAGTGCTCAGGAGTGCTCTGGTTGGCTCACTCTTGGTCTGGAACAAAGAGATGAGGTGGAAAGGTGAGGTGGGAGGAGGGAAAGAGCTTCAAAAGAGAGGCTTGAGAGCTGGCGAAGGGGCGGAGGTATGACAAGCCTGAAGAAAGGAGTGTGATGGACAGTCCTCAGAATGCCAATACCCACTCATGTACCCACTCCACTGTCCTTTCTGGGCTTCTTGGGGACCTGCAATGGCCCGCCAGGATGCTACCTATTGGGAACAGGAAGCATTTCCTGGCTATGGCAGGTAGGGAAGACACAAGCAGACTATGTCAGCATTAGGAATGGTCTGCTCTGATCTCACTGGCTCTTCCAAGTGAGTGGCCAAAACACATATGTTCACCTGTTGCTGCAATCCCAGCACTGGGAGGTCATGACAGAAAGGGCTCCTGTTGAAGCCAGCCTGGGAAAAATGACTAAAACACAAACAAACAAACAAACAGCAAAATGCTCTCTTAGCTTGAAGCAAAGGCACTAGAAAAATCTAAAGAATCAAGGACACATCTAGGGCCTCAGTGAATCTTCCAGGATGGGATCTCATTACAACATTTTCTAATGTATTTATTTTTGAGACAAAATCTTGCTAGGTAGCTGTGGCTAGCCTCAAACTCATAACATTTCTGTCTTTGCATCCCAAATGCAGGGATAACAGGCATGCATCATAGCACCCCCAGTGAATATTAGATACCTTTCAGACTTGAGTCAATAAAAACAAAGTACCATGTTCTAAAAAGTTTGTACAGGGATATAAAAATATAAATATGACTCAATGTGCTTTTCCCAAACACTTTGATGTCAATTAACCCAACTTAGTCTTTCTTATCTTCATTCATCCAAAATGTATTTTTTACTTTTATGCAAAGAAATGTGAGGCCCTCACCCTAGATCCCGTCCCTGGGCACCAGTCACCCCAGGGAAGACCTGCCCACCTTGGCCCCCAGCCTCTGGCCAGCGGGCAGGCTCCCTTCTTCCCCCACCCCTACCCGGAAGGGCCCCCTTCCCCAAGATCCCCTGCAGTCTCCAATCCCTGCCCCCAAGTCCATCATCCCCGGAGACCCCCGCTGCTTCCTGAGACTCAGAGACTGGCCTCCAGCTCCCATCCTGCTCCGGATTTCCCTTCTGGACAAAGGTGAGTGCCCGCCCTCACCCTAGATCCCTTCCCTGGGCACCAGCCACCCCTGGGAAGACCTGCCCACCTTGGCCCCAACTTCTGGCCAGTGGGCAGGCTCCCTTCTACCCCTACCGGGAAGGCCCCCCTTTTCCACGATCCCCTGCAGACCCTGCAGTCTCCAAGCCCTGCCCCCAAGTCCATCATACCCGGAGACCCCCCCACACACTTCCTGAGACTTAGAGACCGGCCCCCAGCTCCCATCCTGCCCCGGAATTCCCTTCTGGACAAAGCTCCCATCCTGCCCCGGACTTCCCTTCTGGACAAAGAGCTGCCATCTTGCCTCGGACTTCCCATCTGGACAATAGCTCCCATCCTGCTTCGGCCTTCCCATCTGGACAACAGCTCCCAACCTGCCTCGGACTTCCCATTTGGACAAGAGAGTCCCATCTGGACAAGAGAGAGAGACTTCCCGAATCTGTCAGCTCTTTCTGCACCAAGTGCGCTGATAAGACCAGGATCGAACACAAGGAGATGGGCAGACGTCAAGGCAGAAGTACATACAACAAAATGAAGAGCAATACAGCATCACCAGAACCTAGCCCCCCTCCAACATCTAGAGCTGATCATCAAAAATTGGAAGAAGCAGAAGAAAACAGCCTTATGAATAACATCATGAAGAAGGTAGAGGCTTATATAGAGGAACAGACAAAAAAATGGCAAGAACGCTATAAAAACCTAGAGGAAAGGACAATTAAAGTAGAAGAAAACAATAAAGCCCTGGAAGAAAACAATAAAGCACTGAAAGAAAGCCATGAAAAAGCAATGAAACAGGTCCAAGACCTGCAAAGGGAAATAGAAAAAATGAAGGAGACACAAACAGAGGGAATGCTGGAAATAGAAAATCTAAGTAAACGATCAGGAACTTCAGATGCTAGTATAACCAACAGAATGAAGAGATGGAAGAGAGGATCTCTGGCGTTGAAGATACGGTAGAAGAAATAGATTCATCAGTCAAAGAAAACACTAAAGCCAACCCAAAATGTCCAAGAAATCTGGGACACCATGAAAAGACCAAACCTGCGAATAATAGGGATAGAAGAAGGAGAAGAATACCAACTTAAAGGCGCAGAAAATATATTCAACAAGATCATAGAAGAAAACTTTCCCAACTTAAAGAAGGAAATGCCAATGAAGATAAAAGAAGCCTATAGAACACCAAACAGACTAGACCCCAAAAAAAAGTCCCCTCGCCACATAATAATTAAACAACTAAACATACAGAATAAAGAAAGAATATTAAGAGCAGCAAAGGAAAAAGGCCAAGTGACCTATAAAGGCAAACCCATCAGAATAACACCCGATTTCTCAATGGAGACTTTGAAAGCCAGAAGAACATGGACAGATGTAATGCAGACACTAAGAGACCATGGATGCCAGCCTAGACTAATATACCTAGCAAAACTTTCAATCATCATAGACGGAGTGAACAAGACATTCCAAGACAAAGCCAGATTTAAACAATACTTATCCACAAACCCAGCCCTACAGAAAGCACTAGAAGGAAAATTCCAGCCCAAGGAAGCAGATACACCCTTGAAAACACAGGCAATAGATAACACCACAGCAGTAAACCCCAAAGATAAGAAATACAGACACACTACCACCAAAAAATAACAGGAATGAACAATCACTGGTCATTAATATCTCTTAATATCAATGGACTTAATGCGCCTATAAAAAGACACAGGCTTACAGAATGGATACGAAAGCAGGACCCATCTTTCTGTTGCATACAAGAAACACACCTCAAATACAAAGACAGACACTACCTAAGAATAAAAGGCTGGGAAAAGACTTTCCAATCAAATGGTCTTAAGAAACAAGCGGGTGTAGCCATCCTGATATCCAACAAAATAGACTTCAAACTAAAATCAATCAAAAGAGATCAAGAAGGGCATTACATATTCATCACAGGAAGGATCCACCAAGAGGAAGTTTCAATTCTGAACATTTATGCCCCAAACACAAGGGCACCCACATATGCAAAAGAAACACTACTAAAGCTTAAACCACATATAAAACCCCACACATTAATAGTGGGAGACTTCAACACCCCACTTTCACCACTGGACAGATCTCCTAAATGGAAACTTAACAGAAAAATAAAGGACTTAACTGATGTCATGACCCAAATGGACTTAATTGATATCTACAGAACATTCCATCCTAACAGAAAAGAATATACTTTCTTCTCAGCACCCCATGGAACCTTCTCCAAAATCGACCACATACTTGGCCACAAAGCAAATCTCAACAGATACAAAACAATTGGAATAGCCTCCTGTGTTCTATCAGACCACCAAGGTTTAAAGTTAGATTTCAACAACAACAAAAACTACAGAAAACCTACAATCTCATGGAAACTGAATAATGCTCAACTGAATCACCAATGGGTTAGGGAAGAAATAAAGAAAGAAATTAAAGAATTCCTAGAGATCAACGAAAATGAAGACACCACATACCCAAACCTATGGGACACTATGAAAGCAGTGCTAAGAGGGAAATTCATAGCACTAAATGCTCACATAAAGAAGTTGGAGAAATCTCACACTAGTGACTTAACTGCACACCTGAAAGCTCTAGAACGAGAAGAAGCAAAGTCTCCCAGGAAGAATAGACGCCAGGAAATCATCAAAGTGAGAGCTGAAATCAATAAAATAGAAACAAAGAGAACAATACAAAAAATCAATGAAACAAAGAGTTGGTTCTTTGAGAAAATCAACAAGATAGACAAGCCCTTATCCAAACTAACCAAAAGACAGAGAGAGAGCATCCAGATTAACAAAATCAGAAATGAAAAGGGGGACATAACAACAGACATTGAGGAAATCCAGAGAATCATCAGGTCATACTTCAAAAACCTCTATTCCACAAAACTGGAAAATCTAAAAGAAATGGATAATTTTCTGGATAGGTACCACATACCTAAGTTAAATCAAGACCAGATAAACTATTTAAATAGTCCAATAACCCCTAAGGAAATAGAAACAGTCATTAAAAGTCTCCCAACCAAAAAAAGCCCAGGACCAGATGGTTTCAGCGCAGAATTCTACCAGATCTTCAAAGAAGAGTTAATACCAATACTCTCTAAATTGTTCCACACAGTAGAAACAGAAGGAACATTACCAAACTCCTTCTATGAGGCTACAATTACCCTGATTCCTAAACCAAACAAGGATACAACAAAGAAAGAGAACTACAGACCGATCTCCCTCATGAACATTGATGCAAAAATACTCAATAAAATACTGGCAAACAGACTCCAAGAACACATCAAAACAATTATCCACCATGATCAAGTAGGCTTCATCCCAGGGATGCAAGGGTGGTTCAACATACGAAAGTCCGTCAATGTAATACGCCATATAAACAAACAGAAAGAAAAAAACCACATGATCATCTCACTAGATGCAGAAAAGGCATTTGACAAAATCCAACACCCCTTCATGATAAAGGTCTTGGAGCGATCAGGAATACAGGGAACATACCTCAACATAATAAAGGCAATTTACAGCAAGCCAACAGCCAACATCAAATTAAATGGAGAGAAACTCAAAGCAATTCCACTAAAATCAGGAACGAGGCAAGGCTGTCCGCTCTCCCCATACTTATTCAATATAGTACTTGAAGTTCTAGCCAGAGCAATAAGACAGCATAAGGAGATTAAGGGGATACAAATGGGAAAGGAAGAAGTCAAGCTTTCCCTATTTGCAGATGACATGATAGTATACTTGACTGACCCCAAAGATTCAACCAAGGAACTGATACAGCTTACAAACACCTTCAGCAACATAGCAGGATACAAGATCAACTCAAAAAAATCAGTAGCCCTCCTATATACAACTGACAAACAGGCTGAGAAGGAAATCAGAGATACATCACCCTTTACAATAGCCACAAATGACATAAAATACCTTGGGGTAACACTAACCAAGCAAGTGAAGGACCTATATGACAAGAACTTCAAGTCCCTGAAAAAAGAAATTGAAGAAGATGTCAGAAAATGGAAAGATCTCCCATGCTCATGGATAGGCAGGACTAACATAGTA
>CABHPR010132838.1:0-28232 GCA_902168415.1 Peromyscus melanophrys
GAAAAATTATGGGCAGAAAGTGAACCTTGGCAAAGAGCTTGCAGTAATTTTTTGGGAGAAATTAACAGCAAATATCCCAAAAGTGATAGAATTGATCTTATAAAGAGAGATGATTGGATTTTGCCTCAAATTTTACGGGAAAAACCTATATCTGGAGTTTGTACATTTTATACAGATGCCAACAAACAAGGAAAGGTAGGTTACAAATCAGAAAATTGAAGTAAAGTGGTACAAAGTCCTTATAATTCAGTTCAAAAATCGGAATTGTATGCTATTCTGTTGGTATTAATGGATTTTTCAGAACCTCTCAACATAGTAACTGACGCTCAGTATGCTGAAAGAGTGGTATTACATATTGAGACTGCAGAATTTATCCCTGATGAGTCAGAATTAACTTCACTATTTATTCAATTAAAAGATACAATCAGGAAAAGGAGTCATCCTTTATATATAACTCACATTCGATCCCATACTGGTCTGCCAGGCCCTCTAGCACAAGGCAATGATGAGATTGATAAATTATTGATAGGAAATGTGCTGGAGGCCTCAGAATTTCATAAAAAACATCATGTCAATAGTAAAGGTTTAAAAAAGGACGTGTTTCACTTTGCAGAATTTGGAAAATTGAAATATGTCCACCATACCATCGATACTTATTCAGGATTTCAATGGGCAAGTGCTTTGAGTTCTGAAAAAGCTGATTCTGTAATCTTCATTTGCTAGAAGTTATGGCCATCATGGGTATACCTGCACAAATCAAAACTGACAATCCTCTGTTTGTCAAAACATATGTCTCTGTTAAAATGAAACAGTTTTTTGCTTATTACAATATAAAGCATATTATAGGTATACCACAGAATCCTATAGGTCAAGCAGTTATAGAAAGATCAAACGGAACTCTAAAGGATATGCTAAATAAACAGAAAGTGGTAACAAAAACCCCCAGAAATAGACTGCATAATGCTCTATTAACTTTGAATTTTCTCAATGCTAATTGAGAAAGGAACAACAGCTGCCAAGAGACATTGGATAATAGAAAAAAACTACAGAATTAAATCAGCCTATATACTTCAAGGATGTGCCGACCTCAGAATGGAACCCAGGATATGTGTTACACTGGGGACGAGGTTTTGCTTTTGTTTCTATAGGAGAAGATAAGCTGTGGATACCATTAAAATTGATAAAGGTTCGATTTGAACAAGAGAGACCTCTTAATTAGAGGAGGTAATAGTTTATCAACCAGCATAAACATCCAATTTAAACTAACTTATACCAGTAACACATGCCTTTTCATTTAATCAGAGAATAACTTGCCAAAAAGGAACATCCCCAAAATTTGTCTTGGGGAAAGGTTTTTGTTTTTGTCTTTTAGGAGAATGAAGGCTAAGGAATCTGAAGAACACTGGACAAATGAGACAACTGAAGAAAAGGGACAAATCATCAATCCCAGGATACAGAGTTAAATGGCGTATGGTTATATCATCTAAAAAATTTTATAAGTCTTCCTAAATGTTTGTTTCTGCTCTTCTCTAAAGCAATTTAACACTATTGGTCTTCTAATAGTCCCAGTTCAATTAAAATTTAAAGCTGACTTTGGAGTTGGAGAATGGCTCTCTCCTTCTTTAAACTCAAGCATGTTGTTAAAAGGAAAATGCAAACTCCCTGTATCATGCCAGAAGAAAAGAGCCATCTTCTGCTATGGGACAGGAAAAAAACCAAATTAATTAAGGGACTATTCTATTACTAATCTCAACTCTTTGATTCTATTCTTATTCTTTAAACTTTTCTTAAAGTATGAATTTTATATCAAAATTTACAAGATTATATATACAGATATATATATATATATACATTTTAAACTTTGTTAAGATATTAATGGTCATATAGAGTACTAACTAATTCTAGAAAAAAGGTTTCAATTAGCTGCATATATTTTGTCTTTGTGTTCGAGTCTCTTATGAGTTTTCTGCAGGAAATCACGGCCAGGCCTAACATCAACTCAAGTCTCCAGGAATAAGATGGGGTCCCACAACAACAACAATTCCACATGGACAATAATAATATCACTAAGCTCACAAACATCATCTACAGATCAGCTTTTGACTACGAAGTGTTCAGAGCAATTTTGAGAGGGCTAGCTGAGATGATCCAGTTTCAAAGACTACTTGAATAAGGACTTGAGATAAACTCTGAACTTTGGCATTATGCTCAAATTGGACAACGAAGGATATAGTTACCTTTCCTAGAATTTGACAATTAACCTAAAATTTTTCTTTTCAGGATAAAGATACCTTCGCCCATACCCAGCAGGAAGCAATTTTAAGAATATGACACCCACATTCCCAAAGAGGTGGTGTGGGGAGGGTGGTTTTTTTGATCTTTTAATGGATTTGGGTCTGGGATAATTTTCATTGCTTAGGAGGGTTGGTTACAAGTTGTTGTTAAGGGTTAGGAAAAGGGCTAAGCAAAGGAGATTCGATTTAAGGTTATTGTTTAAAAAAAAGAAAAAGAAAAAGACAATTACTAGTTTTAAATACTTTACATTGGATTGGATTTTTTTTATATTGTATATAAACTATATATAGTGAAATTGATATTGTTAGGAAATGTTATATGTATAGTTCTAATTTTGTTCAAGATAGTGTACTTATACCGTTCATTTAACTATGTAATGCAAATTGCTGATTCTTGAATGTTATTATTACCAACTATTAGGATATAAAGAAATGAAAGTTAGTAGTTAGACATTACAATAGAATTTGTAGTCATATTAGGTATGTTTTCAAGATTAAGCAGATATATTTTAGATAGACAGGTCATCTTCAAACCCTTCAGAGATCTACAGAATATGGCATTTAACTTAGAAAATTTTTCTTTTTGTTATGACTATGAGATATGTCGACTCCTAGCAGTACCAATCTACTTCAGAGAAAATATGGGCATTGAAGAAACTGCATATGGTGTTAACTTTCATTGTGGCAAAAGTTAGCCATTGGACAAGTATCCTCGAATCAACTGCTGAAAAACAGGACAAAATGGACAAACAGGACACGAAACTAAGGACTACTGATTCTTGCCAAAACAAGTGTGGTTATGGCTTTATCAAAAGGCATCTTCTGAGGCCAGGACAATATGGCACCATCCCTGAAGTGGCCTTCGCAATCCGGAAAAGGTACAGTGCCCTTTTCTTCAAAGGCAGCTGAACAGGCAGTGAGCCGATGGCTTCTTATGTGCAGTGAAATGGCAGCTGAAACAGTTATTCTTGAAGAGTAACTAAGCTCACACCTTTCAACAGTAGACTGGCATTTAATAGAGGAATATGGAGAAGAACGGGAAGCCGAGATGAAGGCACACACACACACAGCCAAGAAGAATGGACAGCTGAATTCAAAAAATATCAACAATTCCCAGAATTCAAAATCCTAAATCATGACATGACACTAGTGGAATTCAGGTGTTTCTGGTACATGGACTGCTCTCACCCAATGTGAGGTCGAACTATTGACCTTGTGTACATCCTACTTCACAAATGAGTCTGTCAGATACGCTAAGCCTATAGGCTGAAGATGATGCCCCAACTCTGTGGAGAAACCTTGGGTGACTGTCCAGGCAGCTGGCTGTTTCTGTCAATTCACATTTTTTGGGGAAGTTGCTTGCATGCACTTCCTGTTTTTATTTTTTACTAGGTAATATTATTTCCTTCTTGGGTCTCTGAGGGAGTTGAAGATTAGTTAGGATAGAAAGTGAATTAGGTACATTTTGGACTTGCCAAAATAGGATAGATAATGGAATTAATTTCTCTGAATTTGTCAAATATAAATGGACTAGACATTGTTTAGGTATTTATTACTTGTATATATGGTATATAGTTATTGTACTTTTGTATATAGTTTTTCTTATGTTAGTTTTAACTTTTTTCCTTTTTTCTTTTTATTAAAATAGAAAAGGGGAAATATGGTGATATTTTATTTGTACTGAAATGTGATTTTTTTTGTATGTTAATAAATAAAGTTGCCTGGGGTCAGAGCTAATAGCAAGCCATAGCAGAAGCTGGGCAGTGGTGGTGCACGCCTTTAATCCCAGCTCTTGGGAGGCAGAGCTAGGCAGATCTCTGTGTGTTCAAGGATACAGCCAGCATGGAGATACATGCCTTTAATCTCAATACCAAACATAGAAGACCTGGAGGTCTGTACTGACAGGCAGTGATGAGGAGGTCATGTGGTTGGGTTTACAACCAATGAGAAGGCAGAATTGAAAGTCTATAAAAAGACAAACAGACAGGAAGTAGCTCTCTTGCTGAAGAAGACAGCAGCAGCAATGAAGGGTAAGGTTTTTAGCTCTTAGCTCTGACCTCTTGGGCTTTCATCTCTGCATTGGCTCTGTGTTTCTTATTTAACAAGACCGTTCATCTACACTTATTGCTAATGGAATGTGGCTGCTTCTAGGCCAGAAAAATACACAGTGCTTAGAAACACAAAGGGTCAGGTTCATGAGCTTGCCACTGGTGCAGCCACACAGGTGCTCCTGTTGCAAAGGGCTTGGTGTTTGGGATTTAATGCTCTCTAGCCACTGCCTGGATATTCTTGCAATTCTGTCTTTATATTAGTGTTTTGAAAGTCGAGTACAATAAGGTCAAGGAGCATGCACTAAGAACTTGAAAACATGGCTCATTCACAATTCACTGATTTTTCCAGGATGGGTTCTAGTGCCTCCCCCACTCTTCTGCCCCCTATTGAACTTAAAGGGATTTTATCTCAGTGATTGTGTGACTGTGGTCGCAAGTGAGAGAGGAACTTTTCTGAGGAGTGACACCTGTAGCCTCCCTTTAGCTATGACTTGCAGTATGTTTAACAAGCAAGCAGAACTCCAAGCTTAAACTGACTTCCAAGAATAAATACATAGGTCTCTGTGTTAAACTACCAGACAAGGTGACACACAGCTTTAACCCCAGCACTTAGGAAGTAGAGATAGGTGAACCTCTGACAATTTGAGACCAGCCTGGTCTACATAGAAAGTCTCTGGCCAGCCAGGGCTACATAGTGAGACTCTCCAAAACCTCACAATTTTCTCCTTCAAAAATGGGTATCGTTAAGATAAAATGCCCACCTCCATTCTCTATTCCACTATAGGCTGGACATAAAAGACAACTGAGGCCAGTTAGAACCCAGTTCACCTGTCACAAGAGAAGTGTCTGTTAAACTATCTCAAAGCTATTAATACACACACACACACACACACACCACAGCTCTCACCACAAAGGTAATATAGTTTATTCTGGAATCAACTATGAGTGGCCAGGGCCCCAGGAACACAGACTTAAGTTGCCCTGAATACCATGTTCCAATGTGGTAACAGTTTCATGAGGTCTTTATAGTGACAGAACAAAGAAAACCATAAATCAAGACACATTTCAAATACATTGGTGGAAACATGATGTAGCTGTGGCAAAGCAAAGCAAAGCAAAGCAATGATAGCTATAGGCCTCAGATGCCGTCTGATTAAATTCTTAGCTTTTAAGTCAGTGGAAGCTGAGTCTGTTTGTATATCCCAAAGGGATTTACCTAATAATCACCAGGATGTTAGGTCACATCCAGAGGCGGGCAATAAATGATGATTTAAGGGACTAAGGTAGCCAAGATAATTTGATTCTGGACCTACAACATTCCAACTCTCCACAACCATCAACCTTCTAATCACAGCCTTGTAGAATGTCTAATAGAGTTGGAGTTTCTTTTTTCTGAGAACTTTAGTTAACGTAACTAAATTTTACAGATTTTTTTTTCGCCTTTACTGAATGAGTTTCTCTAAACTGTAAGATGGCCACAGGCACGGAGGTAGGATGAGAGGACAGGTGAAGGATTAGACTCGTCTCCCTCTATTTGGCCAAAGTGTAAATGAATTCATTTTCTTTTACTAATTGTTTCCTACTCTCATTTGGAATATACAGGTAAATTAAGGTGACGTGCAAGGACCCAAGTGTCTAGTAACAATCATAGAAATGAAAACCAAATCTAGACTACCAAGTCTCTAGTCAAAATTTTAGTTAAAAGGAAGAAGTTGAGGAATGGGGACAGCATTGATCATGGGAGACATAGATTCCCTGCTGAGAGAGGTAAGAACAGACATTGTTGTCATTGGAGACATATGCCTCTATTTTGGACTTGCTGTTCTGTTTTTGGTTTTGGTTTTTTTTCCTCTTATGGTAAGATGGCTAGTGGACGGGAATGTGTGACAGGACACTTCACACTATTACCAAAGAAGAGAAACTCTTGGGAGGTGACAGGTTTCTGGATGAAAGTCAAAAGAATTTCTTGCCTTTTGTTTCCATGAGAGTCCCTGTTTCCCAGTCCCTGGTGTTATAGGTGTAGGATTGAGTCTGGAAGGCCTCTGGAGTTGCCCTTATAATGCATTGCACAGAGACAATGGATGGTTATTAAACAGAATCACTTGGAAGGTGTGCCACACCTGGGCTGTGGCTCAGTGCTGACAGAATGAAAGGAAGTGTGTGTGTGAGAGGGGTTTGCTGTGTGACCTTTTATGAACTATTTACATAGCATATTCCCAGGTTGAATGAAGCCCAGGCAGGCTAAGTGCTTCCAGTCTTCTGTCTTCGGCCACCTTTCATGTTGAACTGTGGAATTGCCTTTTCCACCCTTTTCCCTATTCTGTTTCACTGGCACTCCTGATCCTGCCCAATTTCCCTGTCTCCACTGCTGCCTCATGAACCCAGCAGGAATCTGAATGTGTAAGGAAGTTTGGGTTAGTGTTTATTTCACAACATCTTGAGACAAGGCCCAGTGGTAGAGTCTTTGCTCTGATATGGCAAAGGGATGTTCTATCACTTGATGTCATCTATGCACCTAGACCAGCATGCCCCAAAATGGAAGCTGCACTGTTCATAGGATTCTCTACTGTATGACTCTTTTTCCTCTGGTCAAAACAAGATTCTATAATAAACTGTGCTCTGGTACTCATGGTGGTTAGACCAGAACAATATAGTGGTAGCTAGGCCTGTGGTAATGGTAACAGAGAGACTAATTCTCCCTAAGTAGGGTCAGGAGACCCCTGGCCTGGAATTCCAACTATTTCCCTCTAGTTTCAAGTGCTCTTGGGAGATGCTAGAGTATGTATGAAGTAAAAGGTTGATTAAAAGCAGGACTCCATGATGCAGCTTCCATGAGGTAGCCATCCATGGTGAGGTGGTACTTTGGGGTGATGCAATTGTTTGGAGGTAATCCACTCTCCTGTAAGTAACCCTCACCCATTCCCTTTAAGAAAGTTCAATAAACTCTCTAGTCTCACCATGTGGGACTTCATAAAATTGTGCTTTGGTGTCCATCTGGGATGACTGGATATCATTTATGTCTCCCCGAGAAAAGTAAACACAATAGTCTCCCATTCATGGATGAGTTGCCTCAGGAGGCCTGTAGGAGGGGGGAAACTAGCTTGAATTCCCAGCTCATAGCTGGGGCATGTCACATTTGTCTGAGGCCAGCAGGAAGGGGAACATGGCATTCACCAGGCCCAGATGAGTACATACCTGTCCCATGTCACAGGACAGGGCTCCTGTGAACAGCTGCAAGCTAAGGCACATCCATGCATGTGAATATGTGCATATACATATTTTTATTTCCCTCCTTTTGTGTAATAAAGATAAAATATTGTATATTCATGTATATTAATGACACAGTCTTACCTTTCACATACTTGTTCCTATTTTTGTTATACATCTATATAGCACTTTATTGTGACTCTGTAACAAGATCTCTTCAATTCCTGTTTTGCTATTTAAAAAATGACTAAATACTAGTCTCATACATTCGCTATTTTATAATTATGGATACATAACCTCCAGGTAAATTCCCAGCTGTGGAATTGCTGGGTCAAGGGGTAAAAACAAATCTGTTAGATGTTGCCCAATTCCCCTCCTTGAGGATTAGAACACAGTCCACTTACTCCTACCAGCAATGCATGAACATGCTTATTTCCCCATGGGCCTGTCAACAGTGTTTTATCTAATTTGGGGGTTTTACCCAATCTGATTTGTGTAAAATCATAACAATGCAATTTTAAGTGGCACTTACATTATTGTGAGTGAAAATGAGCACTTTTTCAAGTGTTCATTCACATTGTCCTGTGCCTTTTGCTCATTTTTCTATCAGGGCTTTAGTGTTTTTCTTTTCTCTTTCTCCCTTTCTTTCTCCCTTTCTCTCTCTCTCTCTCTCTCTCTCTCTCTCTCTCTCTCTCTCTCTCTCTCTCTCTTTATTTATTTCTTAAGACAAGGTTTCACTATATAGCACTGGCTATCCTGGAACTCTGTAGACAAAGCTGGTCTTGAACTTACAGAGATCTGCCTGCCTCTACTTCCTGAGTGCTGAGATGAAAGGCATATGCTACCATCTGGGCTTTTCATGTTTTTCTCAATAGCTAAAATCTCTTTACTGATTAGAGAAGATTCATCCTTTGCCTACTGTATGTATGCCCATTGTTTTCCTGCAGATTTGTTAGGTTATATTTGATATATATTTTAATGGAGGCAAACATTAATTTTTCATTTTTATTTTTTGTCTATTATTTCCTGCCACTATGTGGGTCTCAGAGATCAAGGTGCTGCTGTCTGCTAAGCCATCCCACCAGCCCTTAGTTGTTGATTTTGAATTTTGAGACTTAGATTGAAAATTTTCCCACACTGATACAAAAGAAAAATGCACGGCACTTCTGAGTCTGGCTACAGTGGCTTGCCTTATTCCTTTCAGGGCCTTCTCCAAGGAAACCCTAAACTTAGCAGAGCAATCAAGAAGACTGTGGAATTTTGAAAGAAATCATACTCCCTAGACCCTTGAACTTGAAGGAAAATACAATTATGAATGCCCTGGGCTTTCTCATTGCCTCCCTTATGTATTTGACAGGACACTGCATGTGGTGGTTTGAATAAAAATGGCCCCCATAGGCCCTTAGGGAGTGGCATTATTAGGAGGTGTGGCTTTGTGGAAAGAAGTGTGTCATTGGGGATGGGCTTTGAGGTCTCAGATGCTCAAGCCAGTCCCAGTGTTGCTCTCTCTCTTTTCCTGTTGCCTGAGATCCAGTTGTAGGACTCTCAGTTCCTTCTTCGGCATCATGTCTGCCTGCATGCCACATGTCTCACCATGATGATAATGGATTAAACCTCTGAACTATAAGCCAGCCCCAACTAAATGTTTTCCTTTTTAAGAGTTGCTGTGGTCATGATGTGTCTTCACAATAACAGAAACCCTAACTAAGACATTGCAGTAGCCACCAAGCCAGAACTTCAAAGCAAACTTTGAAAACAAGCAAACTCCAAGGAAAGTCTGACAAAGAACCAGAAAGAGGATGGTATAACAATAGAAATCTTTTTGGGCAAAAGCCACTCTGCTCTGACCAAATACCAAAGGGAAATGTACACCATTCCTCTTATTGGACTGTTCAGTGTCACTCAGAACAAATGGTGCTGTGATTCCCTGTGCTGGGAAGGCTGAGGGGAAACCTCAGCCTCTATTCTCTTCCAAGTAGAAGTAGGCAGTTCTCTAATTTTCCCAAAGGAGTGTCAGTGGAGTCCACCAGTGAGATGAGCCCACCAGACAGCAATAAGACTTGAGGAGGCAGAGAGAACTGGGCCAAGCCCACACTCTAACTTCTTTCCATCCCAAGGGTGTTGTGGAATATTATTTTTAAATGTATTACATTTGTTTATGCTGTGGAAGATTTCTGTGGAAGATTTGTTTAATGATGCAAAGATGTGTTGCATTCTTTTATGTTGCATTTATTTAACTCTGTGAAGCTGTGTTACTTTGCCTGTCTAAAACACCTGATGGTCTCATAAAAAGCTGAATGCCCAATAGTTAGGCAGGAGGAAGGATAGACAGGGTTGGCAGGCAGAGAGAAGATATAGAAGGAGAAATCTGGGAGGAAAAGAAGAAAGAGCAAGAGAACAAGAAGAGGAGGATGCTAAGGGCTAGCCACACAGCCACACAGCCAGCTACGGAGTAAGAGTGAAAGTAAGGTATATGGATGTAAGAGAAAGGTAAAAGCCTAGAGGCAAAAGGTAGATGGGATAATTTAAGTTAAGGAAAGCTGGCAAGAAACATGCCAAGCTAAGGCCAGGCATTTATAATTAAGAATAAGCCTCCATGTGTGATTTATTTGGTGGCAGGCCCACCAAAAAAAAAAAAAATCAACACAAGGGTTATCAGGCTCTTCAGTAGGAAGTTAAGTGATCATTCTTACCTGATATCAACAAGATGGAATGAGTTCATGACAGGTGGATATAGACAGCATTCTGCTATCTACTCTCCCTCAACCTGAGCTGTCTGTCATCAGGGCCCAATCTGTAGCAGAACCTCCACATCATCACATTAATAAGACTGAATGTGAAAAAGGGCATTCCTATGCTCCTACCCATATCAGAGGGTCCTAGAAGAGAGCTGAGCTTTCTTTTCCTCCCAACATTAATGAAGCTGAATATGTGGAATGAGGTGGGTTACTTCAATGTTTGCTCCCTCTGCTAGTATCAAGGAGACCTAGTTGAGAGAAGAACTTCCATCTCTATTAAGTATGGATGGGGTAGAAGGAGATTGTGACAAGGAGAGATCTGTTGTCTCTCTGCTTGCTTTTCTCCTCACTTGGTGTCTGCAGGACCTAACATGAAACTGAGCTACAGTTTTCACTCTGTACCAAAAAAGGAAGCAAAATGAGTAAACCCTTGCCTTCTTTTATTGATGATGATCTTAATGAAAATCAATGGGGAGCTCTACTTACATTCTCACTAGAAAGGAGCATGGCAGTGGGCCAATGCCTTAATTTTCCCAGGAAGGTGTTGATGGAATCAATAGTGAAACTGAACTTTCACTTCAGACATAGGAACTTAATGGGTGCTTGGGGAAAGAGGCTGGCTGGTGTCCATAGGTCATCCTATCCACTTTGATTAAAAATATCCTCTGCTGAGGTGATCCACTGGAGAGCATCTACATGGGACATGTGTTCTATGTCCAAATACCTAAGAAAATAGCAGAAGAACTTCAGGGAGGGGGACTTACCTTGACTCGAAATTTCAGAGGTTTTAGCCGATTATGGAGGGAAGGCTGTGGTAGAGCAGAGCCTCTCATGCCATGGTGTCTAGGAAGCAGATTTCCTCCTTTCCTGCTTTTACTCAACTGGGTCTGCAGCCTACAGGGTAGTACTACTCACATTCAGGGTAGATCTTTTCCACTTATTGTGGCAAGCCACAAGAATATATTATAGAGATTCAGCTGTGTATTAAAGCTATACTTTGACTGGCCAAGGGTCTGTCAAAAGGCAAGCCATTTATTATGAATATTTGGCAATATCCAGCCTTTAATATCAGCTGTCTTCTGCTATGAAATTCTTGCATGCCCAAATATTTCCAGACCATTTGGCTAACAGTTCAGCTCCCCAGACCTACTGAACTTCTACATAATTAACTTCCCTGCTGGAGCCTGTACTTAGATAAGGTTACATAGGCAAAGACAAACTGGCGGGAGACTCATAGCTTTGTTTCTTGTGCAAATGAAGCTCAGACCATCTCCTGGACTTGAGGCCTAGTGGCTCTCCAGAGCAATGAGAACAAAAGAGGTTTTTACATATCAAGGTGGAAGGTAGCGTAGAGGAACATTGCTGAGGAGGCAGAGAACTGCATGGCCAGGGAGAGGAGGCACAGGCATTTTTTTGTAGAGCAGACAGAAGGAATGGGAGAGAAAAGAGAGGTAGACAGAGGTTGTGTAGAGGGTAAGTAGAACTCAGGTAGAGTTTTCTGAGTGCCAGGAGTAGAGAGTAGTGGAAATGGAGAATGAGGAAACAGAGGACGAAGATGAGGCTGGAAACATAGGAGTTTAGTCATTAGCAGGACTATGAGCTAGGGAACAGGACGGAACTGAAGCTATGTAGACAGGATTTCATCCCAGAGAAATAAGTAGACAGATAAAGAGCTTGGTGTATCTAGGTTTATTCTTGTCCTGAATGCCTGTCGGAGCTATAGCTGTATTGATAAAATTTTGTCTTAGAGAAATAAAGTTAACAGACATAAGAACATAGTATACGTAGATATTTTTCCCTCAGATATCCCATGCCAGATGTAGCAAAAATCAGACACATCCAGTGGTGTGCTTTATTAATCTCTGAGTTGTTTTCCTAAATCCACCAGGTTGGCAGTCAAGATTAACTGCTATGACCTCCAAATTGGAAATAACTCAAGTATCATCCAATAAGTGGTAGCTACAGCCATAGCACTGGAATGACACTTATTGTTGTGCCCAGATCGCGACCCCCAGAGAGACCACCAAAGATGAGCATGCCGGAATGCAAAAGCAAGGTTTAATTTGGAATATCCAAAAGCATATCCATAAGCAATACAAGCTTAGGCAGGGACTTTGTCCAATACATCCAATGCAGTGGAGGCTGGAGGAAGTGCCCGCCTGTCTGCAAGCTCAGTTTTTAAAGGGAAAAATCACAAGGTTACATCATTTAGGGGTGCTAGTACAGGTACAATTCTGATTGGCTCACTTCTAGGGGCTTTGTAGAAATCATGGCTTAATCTTACTTCTAAGGAGGTGGTTGCCCGCCACCATTTCTCATTGGCTGCCTTCAGGTGGGGACATTTCTGTGGTCAGTTACCCTGGAAACCAGGGAGAGGACATTCCATAGTCTGGCAGTCATTACCTCATGACTACCTTGTGACTCTGTACTTTTACACTTCCTGGTTTCTGGAATCTGGACTGACTGGTTTCAGTAACTAATGGCCTATTCCTAAAAGGAGAAATCTTAGGCCTTAGTTTTAGGGTGAAAGCATTTTGGTCTTATTTCTAAGATGGCTCATTTTGGTCTCACAGGCCTGGGATTTGCACAGTGAACAAGCTGAGCAGACCCATGATAAGATGAGATAACGCAGGGCAAGGTGTCACCATTCAAGGTGACACTTTTGTTTTGTTTTTCAAAACAGGGTTTCTCTGTGTAGCTTTGGAGCCTGTCCTGGAACTCGCTCTGTAGACCAGGCTGGCCTCAAACTCACAGAGATCCACCTACCTCTGCCTCCCAAGTGCTGGGATTAAAGGCATGCACCATGACCGCCCGGCCAAGGTGACACTTTTTAACACATACATACCTCAGCACAGCCATGGACACCTGGAACTGGAAGTTGGAGGTTCCTGCCCTGTCAGGAAACTGCCTGGCCAGGCCATGGAACTACCTTAAGTTGTGTTTTCAGATGTCTAAGGCAGGCCGAGCTCTCCATGGTTAGTCTCAGGTCACTATGCTGGTTAATTTTTTGAGGCATCTGAGAAGAGAATCTCATTGAAGAATTGTCTCCATCAAATTGGCCTGTAGGCAAGTCTGTGGGGGCATTTTCTTGATAAATGGTTGATGTGCAAGGGCCCAGCCTACTGTGTGTGTTGCCACCCCTGGGGTAGGTGGGTCTGGGTGGTCTAAGCCAGCAAATTTAGCACACTATGAAGAGCAAGCCAGTAAGCACTGTTCCTCCATGGTCTCTGCTTCAGTTCTTGCCTCCAGGTTCCTGCCTTGAGGTCCTTCCTGTCTGGCCTCCCTCAAATATGGACTGTAAACCATAAGATTTTGAAATAAACCCTTTCTTCCCGAAGTTGCTTTCAGTCACAATGTTTATCACAGCAATAGAAAACAAGCTAAGACCGCCACTCAGAACACTAATATATTTGTATGAACTCCGGGGTGACCTGAAGAGTACTGGGGGAAAAAAAAACGGGGCCTCGCGGGGGAAAATGTAATCCATTTTCTGTGTACTGTAGATGAAATTCTTTTTTTTCCATATGTAAATGCAAAGAGCCTTTATTTTCAAGCTCTGAGCTTGGTCCCTCTGTCTGTCTGACGCAGGGGTGAGAGCAGAGAGCCCTGAGCTCAAGTGGGGTAGAATTTTTATGATAGCAGTGGTTGGGGGGAGGGGAATTTCCAGGGTTCAGGACCCTGATTGGCTGACAAAATAAAACAAAATAGGTGTATGCTAGACTCAGGGACTTCTGGCCACCTTATCTAATGGTATGTTTGGGATGTCAGGTACTTCCCCCTTGGATGTAGGCCCTCCCTGGGTGGGGTCAGTTTATGGCTTTTCCTGGGTCTGGGAAACAGTCTTAGTAAATAAGAAACACAGAGCCAAATACAGAGGTAAATAGCCAAAGAGATCAGAGAGTCACGACTACCTGGCTAAAGTGTGTATCTAAAGTTTTCTCATGAAATCTTTCAATTATCTTCCTTTTACAAAAAGAGGTTTATGGGCTGGAGAGATGGCTCTGTGGTTAAGAGCACTGTCTGCTCTTCCAGAGGACCCGGGTTTAATTTCTAGCATGTACATGGCGGCTCACAACTGTCTGCAACTCCAGTTCCAGGGGATTTGACACCCTCACACAGACATGCATGCAGGCAAAACACCAGCTCACATAAAATAAAAATAAATTATTTTTAGGGGAGATTTATTTTATTATTTTTAATTATGTGTGTGTAGGGGTATATGTACATGAGTCTGGGTGCCCATGGAGGCCAGATGAGGGCATTGGGTCCCCTGAACCTGGAGTTACAGGTGGTTGTGAGTGGTCCAAGGTGCTAGATTTGAACTCTTGTCCTCTACAAGGGAAGCAAATGTTCTTTCTTTCTTTCTTTCTTTCTTTTTTTTTTGACACAGGGTTTCTCTGTGTAACAGCCGTAGTTGTCCTGGAACTCACTCTGTAGACCAAGCTGGCCTCGAACTCACAGAGATCCTGGCTCTGCCTCCTGAGTGCTGGGATTAAAGGTGTGTACTGCCACCACCCAGAGAGCAGCAAGTGTTTTTTACCACCACCTCTCCAGTTCACTACATCTTTTTTCAAAGCATTTATGAGAAACTTTTAAATATACACAGAGTAGATAACTAGATAACAGCTCCTGACTATCACCAATCACCAGTGCAGAGCTAATTTTATTTCTTCTCTACCCCACCCACTCCTCTTATTAGACACCTCCCACCTGAGGTGCTGGTGGCACGTGCATATACGTATGTACATACGTGTGTGTGTGTGTGTGTGTGTGTGTGTGTGTGTGTGGTGACAACTTGTCAACTTGTGGGAGTCAGTTCTCTCCTCCCACTGTAAGGGTCCTCGGGTCCTCAGGTCATCAGGCTTGTTGGGGTCATTTGACACTGGAATTTTTTTGTTTGTTCTTTTGAGACAGGGCTTCTCTATGTAGGTTTGCTACTGGGGCGGCGGCGGTGATGGCAGCGAGGTGGGGCGAGTGTCTGTTTATTTTCAGTGCTCAGATGGAACCCAGCGTCTTACACATACCAAGCTACCCCTGCCCAGCCTCATTTATTTATTTGAAGCTGAGTGTCTTGCTTACTTTTTTATTGCTACTGTGATAAGATATCCTGACCAAAGCAACTTAAAAAACAAAGCATTAGCCACTGGTGGCGCACACCTATGATCCCAGCACTCAAGAGGCAGAGGCAGATCTCTGTGTATTTGAGGCACCCAGACTAATGTGCATATACCCCTACACACATAATTAAAAATAATTCTCTCCTCCCCTCCTTCTCCCCGCCTTCTCCTCTCCTTTTCTTCTCTTCTCCCCTCTTCTCCTTCTTTCCTCTCTCTCCCCAGGTTGGCCCCGAACTCACAGAGATTCACCTGCCTCTTCCTCCTTAGTGCTGAGATCAAAGGCCTGCTCAGTCAGTGCTCTTCACTGCTGTGCCGTCTCTCCCACCCTCTACTTCGTTTTTTGAGACAGTGTCTCTCCATGAACCGAGAGCTCATCAATTAGGTTAGCCTGGCTGGCCAGTGAGCCCCTGGGCTCCTCCTATGTTCCCCTCCCCTGGGTTTATGGGGTGCTGGGGATTGAACCCAGGAAGACATGAAGTTGGGAGGACAGTGTGTGGAAAGGAATTTGGAGAGAAGAAATGGGGCTAGATATGATCATATTTCGTTGTATACATGTATGAAATTTTCAGAAATAATGGAGAAAATAGTGATAATTAGGGCTGGTGAGAAGACACTTGCCACCTGTTAGCATTTAGGCATCTGTACTGGCCTGCCCTTAGGGTTCTGACAGATTATATATACCGCAGCTACAGCCACTAAGAGAACCTCCTGTGTGCATTCGATATGTTTCCTTATAAAGGCAGGCCTTGTACACACACCTCCCTGTCTCTCTCCCTCCCTCTCTCTTCCTCCCCTGCCCTGCAAAAAACAAAAAAAAAGGTGGTAGCGCACACCTTTAATCCCAGCACTCAGGAGGCAGAGACAGGCAGATCTCTGAGTTCAAGGCCAGCTTTATATATAGTGGATTCCAGGCCAGCCAGAGCTCCATAATGAGACACTGTGTAGGCAGACCTTTCTGTCCCATCAGCCTGCTCCCCAATAATCACAAAGAGACTTAATATTAATTATAAACGCCTAGCCAATAGCTCAAGGTTGTGGGGCCCACAGAGACCCCAGCTTGCGGCTTGTTTTCCTCTTGACTCAAGGTCAGAGAGTTACCAGGTGTCTTATACCTCAAGGCCCATTTACAGGATGCTTTGCCATAAGGCGTGGTTACCAAATGTCTTGAGTACTAAGGAGGTGTTTACATTTGATTGAACTATGATATCCTTGACAGGGGGAGATCTTTTTGCCCCTCCCCCCCATTGCTTTGGTTATATAAAGGCTGTGGGTAATAAAACTCAGGGTCCAAGGTATTGACCCAGAGCCCTCCCGAAGCTATCCTGTGTCTCTGTCTTTTTCTTCATCTATGTCTATATTTCATAGCTATCATTTCCCAGTTCCACACTCCCCCATTCAACAGGTCGAGTGGGGTTCAACACTCAGGCTTATTACTAGCTAACTGTTACATTTTAAATTAACCCATATCTCTTATCCACTCTCTGCCACTTGGCTGTACCTTCTTTCAACACAGCACACTCATCTCTCTGCATCTCCCATGACTCCCAATACTCTGCCCTTCTTCTTTCCAGCATCCTCTGTCTGACTGTCCCACCTATACCTCCTGCCTAGCTATGGGCCAATCAGCTTTTTATTAACAATGAGAGCAACACATTTTCACAGTGTACAGAAAGATTATTCCACAGCAACCCTGTCTCAAAAAAGGGCTTATTTATTTATTTATTTATTTATTTATTTATTTATTTACTTACTTACTTATTGTTTTTCAAGACAGGGTTTCTCTGTGTAGTTTTGGAGCCTGTCCCTGGATCTCACTCTGTAGCCCAGGCTGGCCTCGAACGCACAGAGATCCACTTGCCTCTGCCTCCCAAGCGCTGGGATTAAATGCGTGTGCCACCACCGCCCACCTGATTATTTTTATTTATGTGTTGTATGTGTGTCTGTGTCTAAGCGAACATGCAGATCCCTGTGAAGGGCAGAATCATCTGATCCCTTGGAAATGGAGCTCTAGGCAGGAGGTTGTGAGACACCTGATGTGGGTGCTGAAAGGCCCAAGCAGACACCATAACAGGCTGCTCAGTCTTCTCTCAGAGATCAGGCCTCAGTTTCAGTTTCCTGAGACTTGAGCAAGCAGTTTCTGGGAGGGCCATGAACAAAAGACATAGTCCTTGCAGTAGCTCCCTTTCTGCACGTACTCTGACCGCTCAAGGTTCAGCCAGTTGTTTACTGTCTGGGACTCCTCACTAACTTAGAGCTACGTGCATGGGTCAATGTGAATGTGTGAGACCAGCCAGCCCCCATGGCAGCTCAAGGACAGAGCTTGGGCCACTGAGTCAGCCCCCACAGTCAGTACATTCTAGGTCAGCCAGCCTCCATGGTAGCTCAAGGACAAAGCCTGGGACTTGTCCAGGCCTGCCCAAAAATGATAACTGTAACCCCCAACCAGTAAATTCAAAGGTTACATACCCTCACCCAATCATATGCCAAGGCCCATGATCAAAAACACTAATGACAGTCTATGTTGGAGAGGATGCGGAGCAAAGGGAACACTCCTCCACTGTTGGTGGGAGTGCAAACTTGTACAACCACTGTGGAAATCAGTATGGCAGTTTCTCAGAAAACTGGGAATCGATCTACCTCAAGACCCAGCCATACCACTCTTGGGCATATACCCAAGGAATGCTCAATCATACCACAAAGATACGTGCTCAACTATGTTCATAGCAGCACTATTCATAATAGCCAGAACCTGGAAACAACCTAGATGCCCCTCAACTGAAGAATGGATTAAGAAAATGTGGTACATATTTGGAGTATATGTGTAAATGTGGTACATAATGGAGTATACTCAGCAGAGAAAAACAACGACAGCATGAAATTTGCAGGTAAATGGATGGAACTAGAAAATATCATCCTGAGTGAGGTAACCCAAACCCAGAAAGTATGTACTCACTCATAAGTGGATACTAGATATAAAGCAAAGAACAATCAGACTACAACCCACAGAACCACAGAGGGTATATAGCAGGGGGGATACTAGGATGACTGTGGCTTATAAAAAGTTTTGGTTTTACTCAATTACTGGGCAAGCCTCAATGAAACATTTCACTATCACTATTAGGATAAGAATTTATACTGTATCAAGCTGATAATAGAAAAATAAATAAATAAAAATGAAAAAAAAATAATGCCAAGGCTTGTACCACCTTGCTTGTTGTTTTTTCCTTTAAAAAACCCTTAAGAGCTCAGGGTCGTCCTCCTCCACCCACTTAGTCAGAGTGTTGGACATGGACCAAGCCTGGGCTTGCTTATTATCAATAAACCCCTGTGTGTTTTGCATCGGACATCAATATCGGCTCTGTGGTGGTCTTGCTCGGGGGTGGGGTGGGTGTGGGTGGGTGGGTGGGGGTCTCGTGACATGGGCACAACAGTGCTAGGAACCAAACTCAGGATCTGGAAGATCAGGAAACTCTCTTAACTACTGGGCCACCTCTCTAGCCCCAATTCAGTGGGAAACTTTCAAAGATGGATGTTGCCAGCAAGGATTCTGGAGAAGTCTGAGAATCCTTGGAGGCATCACCTTTCTAGTATTTTGATGCTAGAATCTAGTCCAATGGATACAAGTGAGTCAGAGGTTCTAGGCTGAGAACTTCTGATGGATTCTGGAGAGGGGTGTGTTTAAAGAAAGGATAGATCAGCCAGGTGGTGGTGGCACATGCCTTTAATCCCAGCCCTTGGAGGCCAGCCTGGTCTACAGAGTGAGTTCCAGGACAGCCAGGGCTACACAGAGAAACCCTGTCTGGAAAAATAAAAAAAACTGGCCTCCTGAGGTGCAGGCCAATAGTTCCAGGCATGATGGCCACCTTACCCTGGATGAGTTAGCCTTCATCAAGTTATCCAGGCAGGCTGGTGCTCCACTCTGCTTTGTCCTATGGGAGGAACAGGTGCCATGTTGGAGGCTAAATGTGGACATTCTTGCTCAGAGCTAGTTTTCTTGTCTTCTTCTGGTATTTAGTACTAGCTGAGTTTTTAATAAAGATAGCACTATTTTGGTGCAGGGAACCTCTGTTTCTCCATCTGGTATACCCTTGTGGCTTATATGTTTCTTCTAGGGCAACCCGACTGAAAAGAGCCATCATACACTACAACCTCCCCACCATCGTGGATACTCTTGTGCCTTCAAAGGGACAAGCGTTCTCTCTTTAGGTTGTGTTTGCTGAAGGTTAAGCAACAGATTGGGGAAAACACACATACACAAGAAAAACCTCTTATAAATATCTGTAGAACAAAAGTTAGCATATGAAACACTAATATGACATAAAAGTGAAAGTTAAATATATTTTTCATAACAGACGATTACTATTTTTAAATACTCAAAAGACTAAGAAGGAAAAGACAAAAATCACCCCATCTGTCACAGGCAATGGTGACCCAAAGCTGTTCTCTCCAGTTTCCTTGGGAGTGACAAAGGAACCCAAGGTAATGTGGAAACCAACAGGAAAATTAGCTCATTCCTAAAATGAGCTTCCCTAATGAAAATAGCCCTGAAACAAGCTTTTGATAATAAGTAATAAGTTTGTGTTAAATTTCAGTCTGAATGTTCTGGAGTATGTGCATGTGAGAAGGAGTGTCCATGTGTGTTTGCATGTGCATGGATCCAGCTTTCATAGTGCCTGAAGATCCTACAACTTGTAGGACCCTTTATTAAAAAAATGAAAGCCAGGTGGTGATGGCACACGCCTTTAATCCCAGCACTTGAGAGGCAGAGACAGGTTAATCTCTGTGAGTTTGAGGCCAGCCTGGTCTACAGAGTGAGATCCAGGACAGCCAGGGCTACACCTAGAAACCCTGTCTTGAAAAACAAAAAATAACAACAACAAAAAACAAACAAACAAACAAAAAGCTTCAATTTTCAAATACTTTAGAAAACTGACAAAATTTGGTTAACTACCTGCCAGACCTCTTTGGCACTTCTCCCTCCAGTTTTGGCTGTGTTTTTATCAGTTTTCTTCCAGTGGGAGCGTAGACAAGTCAGTTTTTCTTCTAATCCAGCTGTCAGGGATGTGCTTTTCATTACTGACAATTTTAGCATCATAGTCTGTTATTAGTAGCTCTGTGAACATTTGGGGGGTGATATGGATTCACAACACGCCCCCATGGTTGGGCATGGTTGTGCATGCCCTGCGGAACTTAGTCACCTCTGCCCAGACATTTCCAGGTCAAAACGTTTCGCGTGACCAGGGCCCCGTGGCTTTGCGTGGTTGCGTAAAGCGTGCAGTGCAACCATGTGATCTATGCGCATGCATGGAATAGCCACATGGGCCTGTGTGCACAGGCATGGCTCAGCCTTTATAAGCTGGCGCCATGATTCCCTGCTCCATCTTTATTCACGTGTCTTTCCATAGGCCTGTGCACATCTGTCTCTTTCCCTTATCTTAATAAAACTCTTGTTAGTGGATTTCTGCTGTGTTTCCTGATGTTTCCTTGCAGAGTAAGAGCACCGCAAATAACCAACAGGGGGTTGTTTTAAAATTTATGGAAACTGCTAGTTGGTGGTGGTGAAAGGAAAATGGCGCTGGTAGCTGGTGCTGGTTACCGCGTGGAAGGGTCATGATCACAACAGAACCTACCTTTTAGAGCTTTATTAGGAGAAGGGGAGAAAGAGAGAGAAGAGAGCCAGGCCTGGCAGAGAAGAAACACAAGATTCACATGGTGGAAGGGGAAAACCAACTTTCAAAAGGTGTCCTCTGACCTCTACAAGCTTGCTCTACAGCACACACACATGTGTGCACATACACACAAAAGAAATACATGTCATTTAAAAAAAAGAAAAACAGAACAACTTGTTAATATTCTGGTCCACCCCTTGAAATCCCACCCCTTGGTGCTACCCTGCATCCTGACATAAAAGCTTCATTCTAAGGAAAAATCCCTCCCCTTCCTCTCTCTCTCTTCTGCTCTCTTCCTTCCCTCCATGAGGTACACATACCTCTCTCCTTCTCTCTCTTTCTCTCTGTCTCTCTCTTTCCTATCTTTCTCTTCATCTCTCTATTATAATTAACTCTACACATGGATGCAGCATCTGGACTGTGAATTACTGGCCGCTGCCACCATGCCCACATGGTGTGCATCTACCCAGCATGTTTCCCTGCATGCGAGGGATACCCTCGAGCGTCCCCCCACCTCCCCCACAATAATTCATAACATTGGCACCCAGTGTCACCAGGCAATCCCACTGCTTTCTCCTGCCCGCCGGCAGTCTGAGGAGCTCTCAGATCCTGTACCCACAATAATTCATAACATTGGCGCCCAATGTCACCAGGCAATCCCACTGCTTTCTCCTGCCCACCGGCAGTCTGAGGAGCTCTCAGATCCTGTACCACCCACCATTTTTCGAGCTGGAGCACCACCACTAGGGACTCTTCACCCTACTGGATCAGTAAGATTCCTCCCTTCCCTTCTGGCCATTTCCCCACTGAGAGCTTGCCAACTGGTAAACATCTACAAGGCAAAAGGAGAAAAGGGCACCCGAATGAGAGGGACTTGCCCAAGTACGTACTGGGAAATAGACTTCACAGAGATCAAACCAGGTAAATATGGATATAAATACCTACTGGTTCTTGTAGACACCTTTTCAGGATAGACTGAAGCCTATCCCACCAAACATGAGACAGCTCATGTGGTGGCCAAGAAGATACTGGAAGAAATCCTCCCCAGGTTTGGCTTCCCACACATGATTGGGTCAGACAATGGCCCAGCCTTCATCTAGCAGGTAAGTTGGGGAATAGCCACTACATTTGGGACTGAGTGGAAACTACATTGTGCTTACAGACCCCAGAGCTCAGGCCAGATGGAAAGAATGAACTGGACCCTAAAAGAGACCCTAACCAAATTAGCCCTAGAGACTGGCCGTGACTGGGTGACTCTCCTCCCCTTTGCCTTGTTCCATGTAAGGAACTCCTCTTATCAGCTGAGGATGACACCCTTTGAAATAATGTATGGTCTACCTCCACCCCTTGTGCCTAGCCTCCAGACTGAGTTGATTCTGCCACCAGAAGAGGTAGACCTTCTTGAGAGCCTAAAAACTCTGACCCGAGTGCAGAAAGACATTTGACCTCAACTGTGGGCCCTGTACTCATCCTCCTCTCTCCCTGAGCCTCACAGTTTCGAGCCTGGAAACTGGGTCCTGATCCAGAGGCATCAACACAAGTCCCTAGAGCCACAGTGAAAAGGACCCTGCCTCGTCATCTTGAGCACCCCAATGGCTCTCAAAATGGATGGCATCTTCACTTGGATCCACCACATCCACTCCCAACCCATGGTGCCTGCAGCTGAGGAACATCCAGACGGAACCTGGGGAGTGTCCAAACATCCTACTGATCCCTTGAAGTTAAAGCTACAGCGAAGACCCAGAGATGAAGCTTGCTCTGCTAACGGTGCCTCCTGATTCACCTGCTTGTCCCCCAGGGAGAGGCAAAACCCCAAACTAACCCCCATGCACCTTGGAGCCTGACCTGGACCCTGACCAATCCTGCGACTGGACGAACTTTCAAATTGGCCACTGAGACCCTAGGGGTCCCCAGAACCCCTGTTTACAATCTTGCAACAGTCATTTTTTCTCTTGAACAGCTCCAGACCAGAGTTGACCACCTCCTGTTGGCTATGCTATAGTGCAAAGCCACCATATTACGAGGGAGTGGCTGTGTTGCTCCCCAATGACAGCCCTGGGTGGCAGGAACAAAAGGAGGCTATAGGGTCTTGCCGATGGCATTCAAATATTTCCCTGACCCTTGAACAAGTCTCAGGTCAAGGACTATGTATAGGAACAGTGCCCCACCACTTCCTGCCTCTATGTGATCATACCAAGTCTATTGACAGCCAAGCCAGGTATCTGGTCCCAGCAGACGACACTTGGTGGGCATGCTCCTCTGGCCTAACACCCTGTGCCCATGTTACTGTGCTGATCCAAATTGGAGGGTTCTGTGTCCTTGTATGCCTAGTCCCCTGAGTAGTTTTTCATGCCACAGAGGAGCTGCCTAGCCTCAGCGAAGCCACTCAGTATGCCCTCAGACAAAAAAGAGAGCTGGTCACAGCCCTTACCCTTGCTATTTTAAAGGGCTGTGTGCAGACCTGGGGGGAAAATGTTGTTTTTATGCAGATCATTCAGGAATAGTTAAAGATTCCATGGCAAAAGTCAGGAAAGGTTTAGGAAAAAAAAAACATAAAGTAACCCAAAGATTGTTCGAGAACTGGTACTCCCAGTCCCCCTGGCTTACTACTCTGGTCTCATCCCTCATAGGGCCCTTAATACTTTGCTTGGTGGCCATAACATTTTGGACCTTATATCATAAACAAGCTGCTACAGTATATAAGACAAAGACTAGGCACCATACAACTCATGGTGCAATGGGGTTATACTCAAGTCAGGACTACCAAGTACGAGTCATATGCAGACCCCGAAATGAGGACATGGGAATCTCAAGAACTAGAACAGGTTAGGGGCCCATGATTGAGCCCCTCTAGGGCCAAGAGAAGGAGGGAATGAGAGACCCCCATCTCAGTTCCCCCTAAGGCCCAGAGAGCTGAGGAAAGGGACATCTTAAAATAGCCAGAACAGAGTCAATTCCCCATTCCCACACAGGGTGAAGTCAGAAGTTTTAAAAGTACAAAATCAGACTGTCTGGTGGTAACTAACCATGAGACGCCCCCCTCCCCTGAGATAACATGACCAAATTTTGGATATGGGCTGTAAAACTCCTGACAGAGCAAAAAATAAGATAAAGTCCAAGCTCAGGAAAACTGGACCAATCAAGGGTGGACCCATACTAACCCCCTCCTCTCTGAAGAATTTTGTGGTTTTTGCCTTCAAAAGCTAACCTCCCCAAGAAAGAGGAACTCTCCTCTGTGCCTCGATTAGCTGGGTGCTGCGGACGAGGGCTCTCTGCTAGCTTGTATTAAGAAGTAAACCTTGCTATTGCATTCTAGATATCTTTGGTCTCCAGTGGTCTCTTTGGGGGTCCTAATCTGGGCAGAACACCCACAAGTCGGGATTATTCTTGTTTTTCTTGCTAGTACCATGTGTCTTTCAGGCTCTAAGCCCCTTGGCCCCCTGTCCCTATGTGACAGCATATGGAGACGACTTGTGCTCACATCCTCGCTGACTCTGGGACATTGGAGGTCAGATTCTTCTCGTTTAGCTTGCTGGTACCACGTGTCTTTTGGACTCATGGCCCTTCGCCCCCGTCCCTATGTGACAGCATATGGAGATGGCCTGTGCCCTCTATCATTGGCCCTTACTGACCCTCTGGTACACTGGAGGTCAGCCTGTTGGGCCTTATACCTCATGTAGAAAATGTGCCTTTGGTCCCCTGCCCCCACCACTGCCATTGACCCATGGCTTGGGTTCATTTTCCTGTGGCTGCTGACAACATGCCACAGCCTGGGGGGGGGGGTCCATCTCTCCTGCCTGGCTGCACTGCTACTTCTCTGTCTTTCTTTCACAAAGTCTATTTCCTATGTGGGAATGGAAATGTATGATTGATATGACCATCTATATGACTGACTTTTATTTTATTTATTTTTACTTTCTTCTTCTTCTTCTTCTTCTTCTTCTTCTTCTTCTTCTTCTTCTTCTTCTTCTTATTATTATTATTATTATTATTATTATTATTATTATTGGTTTTTCGAGACAGGGTTTCTCTGTGTAGTTTGGGTGCCTGTCCTGGATCTCACTCTGTAGACCAGGCTGGCCTCGAACTCACAGAGAGCCACCTGGCTCTGCCTCCTGAGTGCTGGGATTAAAGGCATGTGCCACCACCACCGCCTGGCCTGACTGACTTTTTTTTTTGTCTTTAGATATTTTTTATTTCTTCAATTTTATTATCAGGAGTGACTGAAATAAAAAAATAAGCAATAATACTGACTGACTTTTAAATGCTTCAATTTATCTGTTCCTTATTTGCTCAGTTTATTTTTTTTTAAAAAAAGCCCACATGAACACATAGTCAAGCACCATATTTGATAGGGGTGATCATGTGAACAAGGCGCCATCTTAAATAAGGGCAACCATGTGGTCTAGCCACCATCTTGACTAAGGTCAAAACAGGCAAGTCTAGCTGGGCGGTGGTGGTGCACGCCTTTAATCCCAGCACTCGGGAGGCAGAGGCAGGAGGATCTCTGTGAGTTCGAGGCCAGCCTGGTCTACAAAGCAAGTTCCAGGACAGCCAGGACTCTGTTACACAGAGAAACCCTGTCTCGTAAAACAAAAAACAAAAAAAGAGAGAGAGAGAGAGAGAAAAGACAGGCAGGTCATATGACCTCACCTGCATCTTTACTAAGGGCAGTATGGGCAGCGCGTTGTTTCACTATTGTTTTATGGGCTGAGGAAAAGTCTTGTGGCCTTGGTCTGGAGTTCCCCAGCTGCCTCTCTCAGGCTCCAGCTGTCTGGGTAGGGCAGAGGTCCAGCTGAGGCCTGTGGTTCATTTCTCCACAGCCACTCATGTGGGTGGGGCACAGAGACTTATGTGCATAGCCGAACCACATGTGGGTGGTATCATTATATTAGGATTTTAAATTTCAGATTTTAGCATTAATATAATTCTGATACACTTTGGGTCACAAGCTCAGGATTTAAAATTTTTCTTTGGCTACTCATTACCTGCTTTTCCATAATTTGGATTTCAGTACTGATTGATAATACTAATTTATGTATAACTTTTATTTTTTTGTTACCATGCATCAAGAAATCTGGTCTGATGAAAACTAACAATCTCCAGAGCCCATTTCTAATCCCACCTATTTTTCGAGCATATTTTGCAGATTCATTGTTCCCACCTGACCTCCAGAGAAATAGCAAATGCCATGGCTTCTATACTACTGATTTGGAGTGCCATTTCCCCTCAAGCTCCTGGAACACCACTCCTGCAACCTACCTCCTCAGCTCCCTCAAGGAACGTTCCTGAGATCTTCTGCCATGCCTGACTCCCAGTTCCCCTCCCCACTTCACCCCTTGTCAGCTTGAAGTAGCCTCGAGAATTCAGTGCCCTTGTTCCCCTACTTGCTCCCATAACTCACCTCTTTTTATAATAATCAAAACAGAGGAATGTTAATATTCTGATCCATCCCTTGAGATCCCACCTCTTGGTGCCACCCTGCATCCTGACATAAAAGCTTCATTCTAAGGAAAAATTTCTCTCCTTCCTCTCTCTCTCTTCTGCTTTTCTTCCCATGAGGTGCATACCCTTGACCTCTCTCTCTTTCCTATCTTTCTCTTCATCTCTCTATTATAATAAATTCTCCATGTAGATGCAGTATCTGGGTTGTGAATTATTGGATGCCACTGCCATCACTATGCCCGAATGGCATGCATCTGCCCAGCCCACCATTGTATCTGCCCAGCATGTTTCCCTGCATGTGCGGGATACCCTCGGGGGTCCCCCCACTGTGCAATAACACAACTGTCCCCCCAAAAAGTTAAAGGAAATGAAAATAAGAAAGAAAGAAAATAAGTTAAGTGTAAGCACACTGGGGAGGCAAAGGCAGAAGGATTGTCACAAGTTCAAGGTCAGCCAGGACTACATAACAAGACTCTATCTCATTCCCACAAAAACAGACAGACACAGAGAGAGAGAATATGAGAATTTCATTGCATAGCCAGTTGCTATTATATCTATTGCATTGTTGATTTGTGTTTGGTGAGAGACCTTTCCTGGGGAAACAATACACACATGTAGTTGGAAGGTTTCTCCAATCTCACCCAGCCCCAAGATCCCACAGCTGCTTATAAAATAATCATTCAGAGGCTTAATATTAATTACCAATTGCATGGCCTATGGCAGGCTTCCTGCTAGCTAGCTCTTAAAGCTTAAATTAACCCATTTCTATTAATCTATGTTTTGCCACATGTTTTGTGGCTTTACCAGTCTGCTGGCATCTTGCTTCTCCTTCAGTGGTGACTGGCATCTCTCTCCCTGTGGTGGTATTGTGTTCCCCAAAATATTGTGTACCTTAATAAACTTATCTGGGGTCAGAGACAGAACAGCCACAATATTAAACAGAGGTTAGGCAGTGGTAGCACATGCCTTTAATCCTAGCATTCCAGAGGCAGAAATCCATGTGTTCAAGGATAAAGCCAAGTATGGTGACTCACGCCTTTAATCCCAGAAAGCAAGCCTTCAATCCCAAGGAGTGGTGTTAGAAAGCAGAAAGGTGTATAAGGCGTGAGGACCAGAAAGTAGAGGCATTTGGCTGGTTAGGCATTTGGCCTGGTTAAGCTTTCAGGCTTTTGAGCAGCAATTCAGCTGAGACCCATTCTGGATGAGGACTCAGAGGCCTCCAGTCTGAGGGAGCAAGACCAACTGAGGATCTGGCGAGGTGAGATAGCTGTGGTTTGTTCTGTCTCTCTGACCATTAAGCATTTCACCCCAATAACTGGCCCCAGGTTTGATTTTATTAATAAGAACTCTTAAGATTCATGCTACATCTCCCCTCTCCTTTCTTCTTCCCGTCTCTCTCTTCAATTTCCCACCTAGCTATAACCTGATTTGTCATAGGCCAAATGGCTTTATTTATCAACCAGTCAGAGCAACATATATTCACAGCGTACAGAAAGACATCCCACAGCGCGCGCGCACACACACACACACACACACACACACACACACACACACACACCCCTCTCTTTACTCTAAACAGGGAACCCATGATAGACCAAAGTAACTATGACACCAAAGTCCAGCTTAATGAGCCAGTGGGTTTTACTGGGGTTAATAACAGAAGTATGGGTGAGGGGTCACTTACAGGGGTTAATAACAGGAGGATGGGTGA
>CABHPR010132839.1:0-19927 GCA_902168415.1 Peromyscus melanophrys
TGCATTTAATTTCCCTTCATGTCTTTTAATGACCCAATAGTCCTCTCCCCCCTTTCAGTAACTGAGGATTTCCAAATGTGGTCAAGGCGGCCCTTGAAATTCTTTCTAGTCATCCATCTTCTACCTCCAAATTGCTAGAATTACTTGAGTCTATTATGTTCAGTCCATGCAGGGCTGGGGATTGAACTCAGGGCTTTGTGTATGCTAAGCAAGCTCTCTACCTACTGAGCTACATCCTCAGCTCTGATAATTTCTTTCAAGCACTGAGTGATAGTTTCACTTCCAAATGTGACATAATATATTTGCCTATTTGTTTACTAAAGGATATCTTGTTTTTTTTCAAGATTTGGCAATTATGATGGGAGCTAATTTACATTCTTAGCAGCAATGAATAAGGGCCCCCTTTTCTCTATATCCTTATCTGCATGTGTGTGGTTATCTTCCTTTTCTTTTTTCTTAAATTAAAATTTCAATTTTTTTATTTATTTAAAATATTATTACAGTATTTTCCCCTCCTTCTTCTGCCTCTAACTTGTAAATGTTTTCTCAATGATTATCATTCTGACTAATGTGAGATTTAATCTCAATGTTTTCAATTTGTGTTTCTTGATGGCTAGTAATAGTGAACATTTTTATATGTTTATTATTTATTTGCACTCCTTTTTTTGAGAACTATCTGTTCATTTTATTAACTCATTTGTTAATTGGGCCATTTAAATTTTTGTCCATTTTTTTATATTCTATGTGTTAGACCTCCATTACATATATAGTTAGCAAAAATGTTTCTCACATTCTGTAGGCTCTCTTTTCACTCAATTATTTCCTTTGCTATACAGAAACTTCTTAATTTAATAAAAATCTCTTTTGTCAATTGCTGGCCTTATTTTCTGAGTAACTAAGTCTTTGTCCATTGCTATATCTTGAATGTTTCTTTTACTTTTTCCTCTAACTCTGTGTTTTAGTTAGGGTTTCTATTGCTGTGAAGAGACACCATGACCATGACAATTCTTAATAAGAAAGCATTTAATTGGGCTGGCTTATAGGTTCAGAGGTTTAGTCCATTATCCTCATGGTGGGAAGCATGGCGGTGTGCAGGCAGACATGGTGCTGGAGAAGAAGCTGAGAGTTCTAGATCTGGATCAGCAGGCAGCAGGAAGAAAGAATGACACTGGGGCTGGCTTGATCATTTGAAACCCCAAAGCCCACCCCCAGTGACACACTTCCTTCAACAAGGCCACACCTCCTAATAGTGCCACTCCTTATGAAACCATGGGGGCCAGTTTCATTCAAACCACCACACAGCAGCAGAGCTTCAGAGCTCATATTGATGTCTTTGCTCCATTTGAAGTTGATTCCTGTAAGAGGTGAGAGATTGGAGTCTGCTTTGGTTCATCTACATATGGATATCCAAACTCCACTGCACTATTTCTTGACAAGGTTATATTCCTCCAATACATATTTTTGGCATCTTTGTTAGAAATCAGGTGGTTGTATTGCCAAGGCTGTTGGTTGATCTCCAGAAACTGATGGTAAGGCACTGTTACTGAAGACAACATCTATGTAACTCATTGAACATGGGGAAGTTGAGCTCCTGCCTACCTAGAGCCTTCAAACCCATGAACCCCCGCCTAGTATTCATGTTACTGAAAGGTACTCTGTATGTTACCACAGAAAAAATGTAAAACTTAGTCAGTCTTAAATGGGATGTTTCCATCAAATCCCTCCTCCCAGGGCTCAGGGAACTCTGTGGAAGAGGAGGTTGAAAGATTGCAAGAGCCATTGGGGAGGGAAGACACTAAGGAAACAATGCCTTCTGAACACAGAAAGACTGCCACACATATGAACCCACATATGAACGTCTTTGTGTTTTTATGGAATTTCTGTGTGTGCAAATGTGTGTGTCTCTGTGTCTATATGTGTTTCTTGTGTTTTTTCTTTGGCTCCTTTTTTTTCCTGTTTTTTTGTTTTGTCCTGTTCTGACTTATTTGTTTTTATTTTATCTTACTTTATTACTACCATTAACTTTTAGATGGCTGCTGTTTGTTTTCTAATGAGAGCAGGAAGGGTGTGGATTTGGGTAGGCAGGATGATCTGGGGGGAGTTCAGGGAGGGAAAACCATTATTAGAATCTATTTTGTGGAAAAAAAACTTGCAATTAAAAAATCAGGTGGCTGTAGCGTTGTGGTTTACACCTATGTCCTCGGTTCTGAAGAAAGGAAAGAAAGAAGAAATTTCTTCTTCCTTCTTCAGCCTCCCCTTTCCCAGCACCCTCTCCTTTCCAGTCCACTGTAATCCCACTTTTGTTTTCAGGTCTGTGGGTTGTATTCTGCTTTCACATGCATAACATGTGTAACTTATCTTAATTACTTGGATTATTCTGCTTAATAGTATGCCTTCTAGTTCCATTCATTTTCCAGCAAATGATAGGCTTCTTTTTCTTTGTATATTTTTATGTTTTCATATAAAGATTTTCTGCACCTTTGTTGTATCTTTTGTTATTTAGCATAGGTATTCTTTTGCTTTTGGGTGAGACATACAATTAGTCCAGTTTTACTATTAAAAAGCACACTAGCACTTCATAGTAGTGTAAAGACCTTAGGATAACAAAATAGTTCTATTCTTTCCTTCCTGTCTCTTTAATTGTTGCTTGGAAAGCGTGAAATACTACAGATCAGTGTTTAAGAAACCAAGTTTGAAGTTAAGACTATTTTTTGTTTCTTTTTCTAAAGCAGTATATCACAATGTAGCCCAGGCTAGCCTCAAATTCAATTTGTGGCCAGCTGCTCTGATATTCATGATTCTCCTGCCTCCAACCTCTGTGTTGGCACACCTGGCTGACTTGGGACTATTATAATTCTGAGAAAATCTACAGAACTCAAGGAAGGAATACAAATAGGTTCTGGGAACTGTATAACAAGAAAATGGACAGAGGAAAGGACACATACCCTGTTCCTAACTCTGTTCTGCTTCACTTCCATTGATCATTCTCAAGGTAGAAAGTAGGAAGAAAGAGAGAGGATGAACTCTTTGTGCTTCTGTTTCTACAGTTCTCCAGAGTGGCTCTGTTTCTTTGTCTGTGTGAAGTGTTCATTATTACTGGATCAAATGTCTTTAATTAGGGGATGGTATCTGGAGAAAGGAGTTTAACCAAGTCAGTTCATGTGTTATGCCTACACTGGACCTGGCAAGGGGCTGGAAGAAGAAAGGCAGGGATACCCTACAAACTATTTGCCAAAATAAGGTCACTCATAAGTGGGGATTAATTAATTAATATCTTATAAATGTTATTTTCAAGATGTTGACATATCAGTGATGATAAAACTTGGAATTATTATTTTAAAATCATGTAAATATTTAAGCACTCTTATTTAAATATTTTCTAGTGTCAAGTTGTATGAATGGGAATCAAACGGCACAGAACAGTTTATCACCTTTGCCAGAAGGTACTATTCTTTATCTTGTGGACAACACTGTGGGAATGGAGAGCTAACCTTGCTTAGAAACAGTAACTAATGCTTTGACTGCTGGACAGATTCAGGATGAATGGAAGAATCTGGTGATGTGAGGGTTATGATATGAGGGACCCTGAACCATTGATTAACTCTAAACCTTAGTTGTCTTAGAGTAAAAAAGCCTATGGATTTAGCACTCTCCCAGGTCTGTGTTGAAGAATGCTTTGTCATCTAATGAGATGACCTTTATTAGATGTGACTTGTGAGAACTTGAGGAGCCCAAAGAGGCAAGTAACATAGAAACAGGATAGTTGAGATAATTAATGCAAAGTTTATCAGAAGCAAGGCTTATTCACAGAGATTTCTGCTCCTGTTATAGTGATGACATTATTGACTTTTTTTTGTCACAGATGATTGTAACAGGTAATTTTGTTGCATAATCACCACTCAGCAAACTTGTTTCCATCATGGACTCTTTAAGTCAGTGTACAGGCAGTGTGAGGTTTTATTGTGCAAAATATATGTAACCCACAGGCCTTTAATTTTTACTTTAGAAGGTGAAGATGTATTTAATTCTGATAGAGTGAACATACATAAAGTAGAAATGTGAGAAAAATCTGTTATTTCTGGAATACTTTCATTAGCCAAGCAATTCTCTAGTGTAACGTCAACAAGCTGCTGTGGATGGATTAACACAGGTGTCCTTCTCTCGTTCTCTTTGTGTGTGTGTCCAGTTAGCACTCCAGTGTCTGTGCAGATGGGTACAAAGGCTCTGTTTGGCTGCCCTGCTGTTCCACTGACAAAAGCAGTAGTAATAACGTGGGAAATAGCCCCAGGAGACCAGCCTTCCTGTAGAATATCCTACAGAGTAGAAACCAAGGAGACCAAGGAAACCAACTGTACAGACAGGAGAATCACCTGGGCCTCCACACCTGACCAGAGTCCTGACCTTCAGATCAGTGCAGTGGCCCTCGATCATGATGGGCATTACTCATGTAATATAGCAACATCTGATGGGAATTTTCTAGAGAGACATGACCTCCAAGTTCTAGGTAAGCAACAATGTCACATGTTGTGGTATTTCAGGTCACTAGATTTTAGATAGAAACAAATTCCTTTGTAATTTGTGAGGAGACAGAATCTTTTCTCCCTTCTATCTCTACAGTCCCTCCTGCAGTAACCCTGTCTCCAGGGAAAAATAGAACTGCAGTTTGTGAGGCGACTGCAGGCAAGCAGGCTGCTCAGATCTTCTGGACTCCAGATGGGGACTGCAAAACTAAGAAAGAATCACACAGCAATGGCACCGTGACTGTCAGGAGCACATGCCACTGGGAGCAGAGCAATGTGTCTGCTGTGTTCTGCTTTGTCTCCCATTTGACTGGCAACCACAATCTGTCCATACAACTATATCAAGGTGAGTATCCTTTAAAAAAATAATAATTGGTATTTAACATATTCTTCCATGAAAGATAAATGTCTAATTTCATTATGTTTGTGACAAATACTGTGGCCAAATGCCACTTAGGGGAGGAAAGAGGAAGTCAAGACAACTCTAGCAGAAACCATGGAGCTGCTTGCCAGCACCTCACACCTGTGCAAACCTATCTCACCTGCCTAGGGATTGGTGCCACCTGCAGTGTACTGGGCTCTTGGGTAACTTTAAGCTGTGATAAGTAGACAGTTAAGCTAACTAGGACAACAGACCCATTCAGATAATAGTAACAAGTTTTCAGTTATCTGTCTCCTGAAGTTCTTGTAAACTAACTATAATTCAGGATGTTTCTACCATCTATGTATCAAGTTTAGTGATTTGGTAGAATGGTTCACAGAACTGAGGATGCACTTTGCTTACTAGTACTGGTTTATTATAATGAGTACAACATGGGGACAGACAAACAGAAGAGATTCATAGGGCCCTCTAGGGAGGAAGGGGCACAGACCTTCATGCTAGCTCAAGAATTTCTGTCCTTCTAATTCCCCATACAGAAGCTTTTCAGACTGTATTATTAGGATTGCTGATAAGATTTTGTTACATGGTCATGACGACTAATAATTGATCATTGGTAATGAACTCAATCTCTAGCCACTCTTGCTTCACAAGAGGGTCAGTGGTAGTGATGGTGGTAGTGTCTGGCCCCAAGTCCCAACTCTGTAATCACAATTTAGCCTTTCTAGTGATAGTCTCCACCATGAAGCTATCTAAGAGCTTCTAGACACCTGTTATTTTACTGGCATAACAAAGATATTTTTATTATGGTCACAATTCTTCTAGGAGCTGTGTTCCAGGAGATGGAGAACAAAGATCATACATGTATTTTTTTAATATTAAGGTTTTTTTTGTTTGTTTGTTTGAGGTAGGATCTCACTACATAGTCCTGACTGTCCTGTAACTCACTACTATGCAGACCAGGCTAGCCTGGAAAACACAGAGATCTAATGCTAGGATTAAAGGTATGAGCCATCATACTGGTTTCTTATTTCTTATGGTACCTGAAAAATCTACTTCTCTGCCCCTAGTACAATAAGCTCCTCAAGAGTAAGAACTTGTTTTTCAATTCTGCATTTCTCAAGTCTGACACATCACCTGGCGCGCGCGCGCGCACACACACACACACACACACACACACACACACACACACACACACACGCCTGTAATTAGGTTCTGATCTTCATAGATCGGATCAGCACATTTCCCTTTCTGTGTTCCAAAAGAGGATACAGGTTAATTCATTCTCTGATAGTTTTTTTTTTTTTGAGACAGGTTAGCTCTGTGTAGCCTTGGATGTCCTGGAATACACTGTGTAGACTAGGCTGGCTCAGAAATTCCCTTGCCTCTGCCTCCCAAGTGCTGGGATTAAAGACATGCACTAAGGCCCAGCCAGATGGTTTTTCAAGTTGTTCCTTTCCTCTTAAAAGTCCTTTCCTCTAAAAAGTCCTTTACTCTTTCACCTAGTAAACCAGCAAGACACTATCCTAATCCCACTTCTCTTTGACCCAGAGCTAGTGCTGAAGAACTATTGTCATTCTTCAGATGTTTAGAGCATGTCATTCTTGCTTAGCACTGTTTTATGATTTATAAGTCATCTAGAACAATCCTGACAACAGCAACAACAACAACAAACACTGGAAGTACCATCAGACTGAATTTCAAGCTGTACTGTGCAGACAAAGTAGCAAAGCCAGAATGGTACCAGCACAAAACTAGACATATTGGTCAATGGAACAGAATCCAGGTCCCACAGATAAGTCCTTGAATATATAGCCACCTGATCTTTCACAAAGATTCTAAAACCATCACTGAAGAAAGGGTAGCATCTTTATTAAATGGTATTAGGGAAATTGCCTATCTACATGTAGAAGAATGAAACTTGATTCTTCTCTTTGCAAACAAATAAAGTCCAAATGGAGCAGGGATCTCAGTGCTAGACCTGAAGCTCAAAACTTACAGAAGAGAAGCGAGTTCACTGAATACACTGCAGGGCATAGGCTCAGGTAAAGACTTTCTAAATAGGACTCTGGTTGCTCAGAAAGTAAGATTAAAAAACCAGCAAGTGGGACTTTATGGGATTAAAAAATTTCTGTTCTGCAAAGGAAACTGTTAACTGACTGAAGAGGCAGCCTACAGATCTGATGGAGGCTTCATATCTAGAATATGCAAGTCATTAAAAAAACACAAAACACTAGGAAAACAAACAACCAAACTGAAAAATGAGCTATAGAGCTGAATAGAGAGTTCTCAGAAGAAGAAATACAAATGGCCATGAAATATTTTGAAAACTGTTCACCACCCTTAGCCATCAGTGTGATTCAAATTAAAACTGCTTCAAGATTTTGATCTTAATCCAATGAGAATGGCTAATATTAAAATAAGAGACAGTGGATGTGGGCAGTGGGGACCTTCATGCACTGTTGCTGGGAGTACAATTGGTGCAACCACTGTGGCGATCAATGCGGCTGTTCCTCAGAAAACTAGAAATAAATCTATGGTATGACCAAGCTCTTCCACTCCTGAGAACATACCAAAGTACTCTGACTACAGAGATATACGCCCATCCATGTTCATAGATGCTCTTGTCCTAATAGCTAGGAAATGGACATAGCTTAGATGTCCCTCAACTGATGAGTGAATAATATCCATGGGTGAAATAATGCAATGGATATTATAGAAGCTACTAACTGTTTTCAATTGGATTTAAGCCACAGGAGGAAACATGTACCTAGTATTTTAATTGTGGCCAAGAGCCCATGGATGGGGAGTTTTAAATAATTCTTTTATCATTTATTAAAGTGTAAAATCCATGCACAAATATTAAGGAATAAATGGGGAACCTGAATAGAATCACAAGACACAGCTTACACCCATCACTGCTTATTCTTTACTCAAAAAAAAAAATAAAAAAAAAGACCTTCCCTTCCTTGGTCACATATATATCCCCAGTGAAAACCCCGCCTCTTGGACCAAAATGCTCCTCTCAATTGGCTACTGGACCAGTGACAGAATTCCCATGGCAGGGGAGCTCAAAGGCTATTATTCTGCAAAATGGACATTCAAATTACCCTCTAAATTTGTATCATTCTACCTATAGAATATTGGAATTCTCATGCCTCTTCAGAGAAGGTTATTTTGTAGGTGAATAGTGGTTAAAGTGGAAACTCTCAACTGGTCAAGGGGATAAGCAGAAAGACTGTAAAATTCAGAGGTCAGACAAAACCAGAAGAAACAACTTCTGCACCTGACAGAGTCTCTAAACTCCCAAGCTCATAGCAATGTAGTTTCCTGCGTAGGACCTGCACAAGATAAAGCCAATCAATATTTTAGCATGGAGTGGAAAGGAACTCCCGAGTCCCTGCCCTGTCAACTGAGGAGCTATGGACAATTAATGGGTTTTTGAGGAGAGAGAGTCAGTTATCTTTAAGGGTGTTCCCCTAATAGGCCCCAACCCAGGAGTATCACTGGTAGTATCACAAAGCTATGAAGCTTAAGAACCACAATAATGACAATCAAGGCTGGTACCTAAGGTGCAATAACATAACCATATCTTGGCAGTAACCAATGGCTGTCCAATTATATTCAAGGTCCACTCAACAGGAGGAAAATCAAGCCTGGTACTGGAAACCTAGCTAACTGCTCAAGGTTAGTGAGGCCATTTGCCTTAGAGATGAACCTCCTACAGCCCTTCATTAAAAAAGGAGATATGCATTTAAACAGAGAATTCTCAACAGAAGAGTTTTAAATGTCAGAGAACAATAAAGAAATGGTCATCATCCTTAGCCATAGGGCAATGAAAAATCAAACTGACCCTGAAATTCATTTTACGCCTGTCAGATAGCTAAGACCAAAAACACAAATGACAGCTTATGCTGGAGAGGATGTAGAGCAAGGGAAACACTCCTCCATTGCTGGTGGGAGTGCACACTTGTACAGCCACTTGGGGAATCAATTTGGCAGTGACTTAGAAAATTTGAAATCAATCTACCTCAAGACCCAGCTATACCACTCTTGGGCATATACCCAAAAGATGCTCAGTCATACCACAAAGACACTTGCTCAACTATGTTCATAGCAGCATTATTTGTAATAGCCAGAACCTAGAAACAGTGTAGATGCCCCTCAACCAGTGAATGGATAAAGCAAATGTGTTATATTTATACAATGTAGTATTACAATGACTTCAGGAAATTTGATGGAAAATGGACAGAATTAGAAAAAATCATCTTGAATTTGTAACTCAGACCCAGAAAAACAATCATGGTATGTACTCACTCATAAGTGGACATTAGCTGTAAAATAAAGGATAACCATGCTGCAATCCATACACCCAGAGAGGCCAGGTAACAAGGAGGGACCAAGGGGAGATACATGGATCTCTCTGGGAAGGGGAATAGAAGAGATCTCCTAGGTAGACTGGGGGCAGGTGTGCATGGAACTTGAGGGATTGGTTTGGGGGTGGGTGGGTGGAGGTGGAGAGTATTCAAAGAGATGACTGGAAAGGGGGGCTTTTGGGGACAAGGCAGAAACCTGATGCTAGGGAAATTCCCATGAATCTACATGGATGACCAAGCTAAGACTTCTAGCAATAGTGGATACATAGCCTGAAATAGCCATCCCCTCTGATTAGATTGGAGACTACCCTAATTGTTATCAGAGGGCCTTCATCCAGTAACTGATGGAAACAGATGCAGAAAATCAGAGCCAAACATTAGGCTGGGCTTGGGGATTTCTGCTGAAGAGAGAGAGAAGAAGGATTGTAGGAGCCAGAGGGGTCAAGGACATCACAAGAAAATCCACAGAAACAACCACCCTGACTCATAGGAACTCACAGAGTCCCAACCAACAACCAGGGAGCCTGCATGGGACTGACCTAACCCCTCTACGTATATGTGACAGTTGTATAGCTTACTCTATTTGTGGGACTTCTAACAATGGTAGCAGGGGCTGTCCCTAACACTTTGGCTGGCTCTTGGGAACCTATTCCTCATTCCATTCCTTACACAGCCTTAATACAAGGGGAGGAGTTTAGTCTCATGGCAACTTGACATACCATGCTTTGCTGATACCCATGGGAGGCCTGTACCTTTCTGAACAGGAACAGGGGAGGAATGGATTGGGGGATGATGTAGAGGAGGTGGGAGAAGAAAAGGGAGGACAGGAAGAAGGGGAAATAAAAAAATTTTATTTACTGGGCTGTAATAATAATATATTATTATTATTGTAATCGTTAGGATGTAAAATAAATAATTAATAAAATAACAACAACAAAAGACTACTAAAAAAAGATTGTGTCTCCTGGAAATGACAGAAAAGCTTCACCCATGAAACCTCAATAATATTGCTGCCTAAACAAAACTGAAACAAGTAAACCACCAATAGTGAAGCCAACATTTTAGGGGATAATCTCATGGGCCCACACCCCTTGTGGTAGTTTGAATGTAGCTGATCTCTATAATCTCATAGAGAGTGGCACTATTAGGAAGTGTGGCTTTGTTTGAGTGGGTATGACCTTGTTAGAGGAAGTATGTCACAGTGGGGGTGGGCTTTGAGGTTTCCTATGCTCAGGATACCACCCAGTGAGTCAGTTGACTTCCTGCTGCCTGCAAGAGGTAGGACTCTCACCTCCAACACCCCATGTGCCTGCTCACTGCCATGCTCCCCAACATGATGATAATGGAAAGAACCTCTGAAACTGTAAGGGAGCCACCCCAATTAAATGTCTTCTTTATAAGAGTTGCTGTGGTCATGGTATCTCTTCACAGCAATGAAAACCTTAACTAAGACACTACTAGACAAAGATCTACAGTTAACTAAGGGGTGCTGAGAGGGGGAGAAGTATTCTCCCATCAGAGAGGGACCTAATCGGTTACCTAATATCAAGTGGTCAGTCCTGAAATCATGCACATGCAAGCAACACAGAATCATCTGAGCAGATTTTATTTACATATTATGTAAAAATAGGCAACACCACCAATTTAGGAAGAAGAGGCTAGGAATTTGAGAGGGAACAATGGGAGGTTTGCAACATGGAGGTGGTTGGAGGAAGAAAGAGGAAAGGGTGGAAATGATGCAATTATATTTTCATAAAGATAAAGTAAGGTTTGCATGGAAAGTTTTCCTTATATAACTGGGGAGCATTAACAATAGTTAGTGTGCATTTATTCACTTTAAAATATTTTTTAAAACCTATCAACCACAGAGTTTCTGATTTGACATTCTCTAAAAGTTTAGGAATGCTCTAAGTGATTTTAAAGCTGTTTGTCTCTAATTGCTTGATTGGAACTATTGAACTGACCTGAATTTTTACCCTTGCCTATATTAAAAGGTGTTACCAGCATGCCACTGCATTCCTTACTGACCAGTCTCTATGTGAAACTTTCCCTTTTTGGAATCATTTTGCTCATCATGGGATTTGCTTTCTTCCAGAAGAGAAATTACTTCAGGTAGGAACAGAAAACTGAAATGTTAAGACTCATTAGAAAGAAAACATTGCCATGAGTTTGAGCTCACAGTGGATTGGGAAAGTAAATTATATGGCCCCGTCAAGGTTGTTCCCTCAGCCCTTCTTCAGCATCTGGCTTTTTTAAACAATGGAGCCCACAGCTCTGACAAAAGGTCTGCCTTGCTGCAGATCTAACTGAGCAGGGACTTAGCTGGCCCCCTCTTTCAGGAATCAGTGGTAGAAATGAAGTTGCTGGAACTTTATGAGTTTATTTACAAGTTTCTTGACTTTTGTGGGTTTTTGTTCATTCCTGCTTAATCGTATTTTTTGTTGTTTTTTTGTTTATTTCTAGAAAATGAAAATCTAGATTTCTGAAGCCTATTAGTCTGTTGACACAACACAAGAGAAGAGCCATTTGCGGTCACCTTTCTAGTTGACACCCAGCGTACCTGTTCCTGATGTCTCCATGTTTGCTACAAGTCCTGTGACAGCTGGCAGTCATGCAGTATGAATATACAGGCAAAAGCTTGGTGCTTACCATCTCATGTGCTATTAATGACCATATACTCTCTCCTGTCCCTGCTTCTCAGACCAAAGAGGAAGACGGCTTAGCAAAAGGTGAACAATTTTTTAATGTGCTGAATGGATTTCTTCCACCCAAGTCCTCCAGGAATGGCTTCCATCAACTTCCTCTTTGTTGGTTCATTTTATGTGATCGTATATGCTACACTGTCAGATGCCATGAGAAGCAACACCTTCAAATCAGCCACTAGCTGGCCTTCTTTCCTTGCTTGCTCTTGGACAGTTGTCTTTTGTATTAAAAATTGAATACATGAATAGAAACTATTTTTTTTAGCAGTATCTCTGTGCTTTAGTAGAGGTTTCAAGTTGAACCCAGAGAAGGCACTGCCAGTGTCATGGAGGTAACACTGAAAGACCCCTTACTGTTTAGAGCCCCAGTGTCTCAATTTTCTTTGCTGACTGCATGGTGACTCACAGGGGTTGGGCTGAATCAGGGGGGTAAGGGTAAGACACTGGTGAACCCTACTAACTGGAAACCAAGACCTTGTCTTTACTTGATACAGACAGTAATCCTATAATAAAATTTTTATTTTTAATTAAAAGGATTATTTCTTGGGTAAAGTGACAAGTGACTTGTGCTATTATTTTTGTTTTTAGTAAAAGTCTAGGGAGAAAATGAGTGCATGATACTAGAGGACACCTGGATGGTAGCCTCAAGTGGTTCTTTAAAAGTTTGAGTCTTATCCATTTCACAGTCAAGCCAGTGCAGAGGATAAAGGGGGTATTTCTCTAAACCATTGTTTTGTTCTACAACTCTGTTCTCTGAGTAGTTTCTATTCTAGGGAAAAGGGGAAGATTGTATGGGGGATAATTTATGAGTCAGTCTTGGAATAGTAAGCACACCTGCTCAGATTCCATGATTAGTGCTCAGTCATATGACCACACTAACTTTTAGGTAGCCTACACAATGTAAGGTTGTTGACTTGATTTAAAAGTTTGATGGTTTGTGCACACTTACCAAATCTCTGCACACAATAAAAAGCAGGAACAGTGGTAATATCAACATTAATGTCTACTTTAATAGTAGGAAATTACCATGTGTCAAGCAGTAAATCCACTTATAATTGTCACTCAAACACATCTAGGGTATGAGCTCTTTTTTTTTTTTTTTTATCTCCGATTTCATTACAACATCTTCATTTTTAAGTCAGGACACTGAAGCACAAACCTAATTAGTCCTGACAGTAAAAACCCAGAGTCAGATATTAGGGTGAAAGTTAAAAGATCAGAGAAGAAGAGCAGCAGCTACTTAGAGACTTCTTATCTCTATGAATCCTCAGACTGAATGGGGGGGGGGTGAGATCCTGTCTTCGCTCACCTTATATTCCTATATCCACCTCCCTAATTCTGAGATTAAAGGTATGTATCACCACTGCCCAGCTCTGTATCTTTTTTAGACTGGTTCAATCTTGTGTATCCCAGGGTGGCCTTGAATTCCTGATCTTCATGCTTCCTCCTTCCAAGTGCTGTGATTAAAGGTGTGTGCCACCACTGCCTGCCTCTATCATAAACTAGTGGCTAGCTCTGCCTTCAGGTCTCCAAGCAAGCTTTATTTGTCAGAACACAAACAAAATATACAACATTCCCCCCCCCCCTTTTTTTTATCTAAAATAAAAAGCAAAGGAGGGAAAAAGCGAAGGTTTTTAACTAACATAGGAAAACTATGTACAATAAGTACAATAACTATATACAAATATATACAGGCAATAATTGTGTTAACAATGTCTAGTCCATTAGTATTTGGCAAATTCAGAGAGAATACTCCATTACCTATCCTATTTTGGTGAGTCCAAAATGTTGTACCTAATTCACTTTCTATCTTAACTTGCATTATGAACGTAGAAGTATCTTTTTATGTCTCTCAACCTTATACACTTTACACCTCTTTTGTGAGTGTCTTTTATGAATTTGTTAAAAGGAAAACTATAACCATAAAGTTTTTAACTCCATCAGAGACCTGAGAAGGATACAGCATTATTTGAGTAAACAGAAAGTGTAGAGCAAACAACTTCCAAAAAATGTGAAAAATGTTAGAAACATCTGGCTGCTGAAACAGTCACCCAAGTTTCCTCTGCAATGTTGGGGCATCCATCTTTGGCCTGCAGGCCTAGAATGTTTGACAGACTTTTCTGTGAAGCAGAATTTTTGAAGGACTATCCCCCCTTGTCTTGGTAAAGTTTGACAGTTACTTTCTTTTCTGTTGCTTGTCCAGTTTGGAGAGCATACTGTCAGCAGCTGAAGCAAAGGCAGTTTCTTGCCCAGTATCCTACTTTTGCTACAAAGTGAGCAAACTCCATATGGAGTTCCTTCGATGACCTTCATTTTCTTTGAAGTAGAATGGTGCTCCCAAGAGCAGACGTGTCTCATTGTCATTATAAAAAAGAACCTTATGTTATTAAAAATCTTAAATGTCATATTCTATAGATCTCTGAAGTATTTGAAGCCCACTTGCCTATTTAAAAAATATCTGTTTGACCTTGAAAACATACCTAACATAACTGCAAGTTTGATTGTAATAGGTGACTAACTACTAACCTGCATTTCTTTATTATCCTAAATAGTTTACAATAATAACTTTCAGGACTAGAAATTTACATTACATTGTTAGATGAGCCGTATAACACAATACCTTGAATAAGAGTAGAAATGTATGTACAGCATGTTCTAACCAAAATAACCTTAAATTTGTGTACAGTATACAAAAATTCATGTCATTGCAAAATATTTAAAACTAGTAGTTGCTTTTTTGGTTTAAAAGTAGATTCAATAATCTACATTTTAACCTATCATTTTTATACCATATATACAGTATAGCAAAACCAACTCCTAATTTGTATCAATATACAAAAATCCAAGCCAATGTAAAATATTTAAAACTAATAGTTACTTTTTTTTGTTTTTTATTTTTTGTTTTTCAAGACAGGGTTTCTCTGTGTAGCTTTGCGCCTTTCCTGGAACTCACTTGGTAGCCCAGGCTGGCCTCGAACTCACAAAGATCCACCTGGCTCTGCCTCCTGAGTGCTGGGATTAAAGGCGTGTGACACCACCGCCCGGCTAATAGTTACTTTTTAAAAGTAGATTCAATAATCTACCTTTTTATCCTATTTCTATATCCTCCCCTTTTCTTTTTAGAAGGAGATCCCTGAATCTAATCTCCTTTTTTCATTTCCTGACTATTACCAGTAACAACTTGTAACCAACCCCCCTGAATGATGACAAATATCCATAACTCACTAAACAATCAAAACCTGCCCACCCCATGTCTTGGGAATATGGGTGTCATGGTCTTAAAATTACTTCCTGCTGTCTGGGGACAATGATATCTTCAGGGGACCCTGAAAAAATTTTGGTTTAATTGTCAAGGTCTGGGAGAGGCAGGTGTATCATTTGTTGTCCAGTATAATGGTAAAGTGCAGGGCTTGTCTCAAGTCCTGACTAGAGTAGTCTGTGAGGCTGGATCATCTCAGATAACCACCTTGAAATTGTCCTGAGCAGTTTGTAGTCCAAAGCCAATCCTTAGGTGGTGTTTGTCAGCTTAATGGCATTACCACAGTCCAGATGGAATCATCATTATGGGATCCCATCATCTTTTTGGAGATGTCAGAGATTGCATTAGGTCAGATTATTTATTTTCTTGGTAATTTTTTCTAGGTAGTTCTCCCTTCTTCTTTGGATGTTTATTTATCAAAGGTTTTTAAATTCCTCCAGACAGTTGTTTTTATTTTCCTGGAAAGACAAAAACACAACCCTGCTCCAACTATAACTTTGGGGAGTTTCCCCTTTGGCAATGTATATCTGATCAAATGAAAACTATTTTTTAGTCTTTTAAGTTAGTTTAGATTGAATCTAATCAAGAGGTCTCTCTTGTTCAAATCTAGTCTCTATCCATTTTGATGGTATCTACAGCTTTTCTTCTCCTGTGGAAACAAAAGCAAAACCTCTTCCCCAATGTAACACATATCCTGGTTTCCATTCTGAGGTCAACACATCTTTAAAGTATACAGGTTGATTTAATTCAGTAGTTTTTTTTCTATCATCCAATGTCTATCTGTAGCTGTCATTGCTTTCTCATTAGCATTTAGAACATTTAAAGTTAATAAAGCATTATGCAATCTACTTCTTGGAGTCTTTATTGCCACTTTCTTTTTATTAAGCATACCTTCTAGAGTTTGATTAAATCTTTCTATAACTGCTTGCCCTGTAGGATTGTGTGGTATAACTGTAGTATACTTTATGTTGTAATATACAAAAAACTGTTTCATTTTACTAGAGACATATGCTGATAAATTGTTAGTCTTAATTTGTACAGATATTCCCATAATGTCCATGACTTCTAATAGATGTATAATTACAGAATCAGCCTTTTTGGAACTCAAAGCAGGTGCCCATTGAAATCCTGAGTATGTATTTATGGTATGGTGTACATATTTTAATTTTCCAAATTCTGTAAAATGAAACACATCCATTTGCCAAATTTCATTTCTGTGAGTAGCCTTTGGGTTACTTCCTGCAGGCAGTGTGGTTTGGTTATACAAGGAACAAGTAGGACATTTTCTTATAATTTTCTTAGTTTGTTGCTAAGTGATTGAAAAATCCTTTTTCAAACCCTTGTTATTGACATGGTGTTTTTTATGAAATTCTGAGGCCTCCAGCACATTTCCTATTAATAACTTATCAATTTAATCATTAACTTATGTGAGAGGGCCTGACAGACCAGTATGGGATCTGATATGTGTTATATATATGAGATTATTCCTTTTCCTGACTATTTCCTGTAATCATATAAATAAGGAAGTTAATTCAGATTCATCAAGAATAAGTTCAGTGGTTTCAATGTGCAAAACAACTCTTTTTGTATATTGAGAGGTTCTGTACAGTCCATTAGTACCATGAGAATAACATACAATTCTGACTTTTGAACAGAATCATAAGTGGCTTTGAGCCACTTTACTGAAATTTTCTGACCTGTAACTTACCTTTTCTGATTTATTTGCATCAGTATACAATGTATGGGCTCCAGAAATTTGTTGTTCCCTGTACAATGTGGGGAATGATCTAGTTAGTTCTCTTTATAAACTGAATTCTCTTGCTTTGGAGATATTTGTTGTTAATCTCTCAAAAAAATTACTGCAAGCTCTTTTCCAATGTTCATTTTCTGTCCATAAAGATGAAATTTCAGCATTAGTAAAAGGTACTAAAATTTTTGTTGGGTCTATTCCTGTCAATTGACGAAGTCTTAATTTTCCTTTTAGAATCAACTCAGAAACCTTTTCCACTTATGTCCTTTGTACTTACTCTGTGTGGTAAAAATATCCATTCTAAGGTATTGTCTTCCCTTTGCATTAAAATCCCTGTAGGGGAATGCATAGGCAGTAAAATAACCAGGATGCAATCAAGCTCCAGATCCAAATGATCCACATGTGCATCCTGTACTTTCTTTTCCACCAAAGCTAATTCTCTCTCAGCTTCAGCTGGTAATTCTCTTGGACTATTTAAGTCCTTGTCACCTTTTAAGGTTTGAAACAAATTACCCAGTCCTTGAGTTGTTACTCCAATAGTAGACTGTAGATGGGCAATGTCTCCCAACAATTTTTGAAAGTCGTTAAGAGACAGCAATTGATTTCTCCTAATTTGTACTTTTGGAGCTGAATTTTTGTAGACCTATTTTATATCCTAAGTAATTAATAGAATCTCTTATTTGCATTTTTTCAGGAGCAATTTGTAATTTCCAGCAAGGTAAAATTTTCTTTATTTCTTCAAACATTTTTGCTAAAGTATCTACATTTGAATCAGCTAGTAAGGAAAAATATCTAGCACCATAATTTTGTAACACAATAGGAAACAGAGGGACAGAGGTTGCAAGTAGCTTGGTTCATTGTCTATCTTCCCTGTTCTATTTGTGGAAGACAATTCTCTTCATGACTAAATCTTCATCCCACTTCTCTAGTCATGTTTTAAGTAGATCTCAAAGGTCATCCTCCAGCAACCTAGGCCTTCCTTAAAGAGTTCATGGGCACTCCTTATTCACTCCAAGTAGTTTTTCTCTGGTCAATAAAATGATACAAAAATGGCAATTTATCAATTTTGAGCTTGGGTCTCAAAAGGTCCCAAGTGTTTTTACTTTTCATTCTTTGGGAAGATGGAAGGCCTAGCTTGCTGGAGGATGAGAACCGAACACAGCTGATCCATGTTAGTCAAGACTTTCATCTCTCTCTGGAGACCAGTTCAAGAATCCAGGAGTCACCTTTCCCTTAGACCCTGAACAAGCTCAATCAGGATCATGAGACATGAGTCTGTGCTGATCCGAGACAAATGAACAGTCATTGCCACAGAGTTCACGTGGCTGCTTATCAGGTAGCACATTTGAGTGTTAAGTAACTCATACATTGCTCCATAACCCAACTCCAATTTTATAAGTAACCCATATTGCTCAATAAGATACCTCTCATTTTGTCAGGACAGACATAGCTAATAGCCTCCTCCAGTTTCCCTTGCATCTGAGCCTGACCATTAGCTCTGGCAAATGAGATATGTGATGTTTTAAGGACAAACCTTTAGAGAAAAGGGAGAATTTTCTTGTGTTTCCAAGTTATCTGTGGAACTGCAGTGCTGGTGTGATGCCTGGAGGTCCCAGAGCTACTTTATCCATGGATAATGCTGAAGATGGAAGCTACTAATTGAAGTAGAAAAACAGAACCATGGAAGGACTTGGGCCTGATGACCATTGATTCACCCCACCAGCTCTCAATCATGTATTTGTTGTCTTCTGTGATGGAGAATAAGCTATGTTTTTCAACGCAGTGCTATTTGGGATTTTACTTTTCATATAGCTGAGATTAATTATAATTGAAACAAATACTTAATTCATCAATTGGCAAGTTTACTATGATACAAATTCATTGTGTCTTACTCATGCTCATGTTCTGGATCATTTTTGTTATTGCTTAAAGGTAATTGTCTTCATTAGGTTTTCTTTTGCTGTGAGGAGACACCAGGTTCATGGCAACTCTTATAAAGTAATACATTTAATTGGGGTGGTTTGCTCACACTTTCAGAATTTCAGTCCATTATCATCATGGTGGGGAGCCTGGTGGCATGCAGGCAGATGTGGTGCTGGAATAGTAACTGAGAATCTTGTTGCCTACATCTTGTTGACAACAGGAAATTGAATGACACTGAGCAAAGCTCCAGGAAAGGAGACCTGAAAGCCTGCCCCCACAGTCACACACTTCCTCCAACAAGGGCACACCTACTTCAACAATACTCCACCTCCTAATAATGTCACTCTCTTTGGGATATGGGGGCCAATTACATTCAAACTACCACATTCCACTCCTTGTCCCCCCAAAGCTTGTAACAATATCATAACATAAAATTCATTTACTTCAACTTCAAAAGACCCCATAGTCTATCAGAGTCTCAACAATGTTTTGAAGTCCAAAGATCAAAGTCTTTCCTGAGACTCATGCAATCTCTTAACTGTAGTCACCTGTAGAAAAGAAAAAAAAAAGCAGATCACATACTTCCAACGTATAATGGCACAGGGTATATATTACCATTCTAAACCATAGGGAAGGGAGCCTAGCAAGAAAATAACTGAACCAAAGCCCGACTGAAAACCAGCTGGGCAAACTCCAAACTCTTCATCCTCATGTCTGATGACAAAATACTCTTCAGAGAGCTCCAGCTCTGTTCAGCTTTGTTGACTGCAACATACTTCTTTCTTTTAGGCTTGTTCTACTTCCTGTTAGCAGCTCTCCTAGGCAGGTATCCCATGACTCTGGCATCTTGAGTTTTCCAAAGCAATCTAGGCCTCAACTTTACAGTTTCATGAAATAGCCTCTCTTCTAGGCCTCCATTCAGGAACACCCCAGACACATGCCTGGCTTCAGCAGCTTTCTTATGTCATGGAGTCAAATTCCATAACCTGCTTCTTTTCTTAACTTTAAAGCCAGAATC
>CABHPR010132840.1:0-22784 GCA_902168415.1 Peromyscus melanophrys
TTTTTCTTTTTCTTTTTCTTTTTCTTTTTCTTTTTCTTTTTCTTTTTTTGAGACCAGGTCTCATGAATCCTAGGTTGGTCTTGAACTTGCTATGTAGCCGAGAATGACCTTGAAATTTCTGATCCTCCCTCCTCTGCCTCCTGAGTGCGGAGGTCACAGATGTGCACCACTACACTCTGTTTATGCAGTGCTGGGTGTTGAACCCAGGGCTTCCTGCATGCCAGGCAAGCACTCTACCAACGAAGCTACATCCTCAGCTATGAACTGTATGCCTTCAAATGGTTGATTTTATGGTGTGTGAATGGCTCCTCTTCACTCTCCCCTCAGAAACTCCTGTTTGTTTGTTTGAACAGGCTTAGAGACAAGTAGTTTGTTTCATACAGTTCTGCCCTTACAAGCCCTCTGACCCGGGCAGTGACTTAATCCTTCAGAGTCTCTTCTCATCCTGTGTCCAATGAGCTTATGAACTGCCCTCATAAAAGGCCCACTCTGCCCATTGTGTGGAGGGGCCAACCCAAATATCCCATCCTCTTCAAATCAAAGGTTGGTACAGACATGCTCACATGACCCAAAGTGACTCTATCAAGGCTCTTGAGTATCTAATGTAGATGCTGGGTCAGGACAGTACAGAAAACACAAGGCTCAGGAAGCCAGAGCTCTGGGGGCCATGTTTCCCATCCCATAGAAAGAATTCACAAGAGAGTTAATGTAGAAGAAATGAAGGAAGTGAGAGATTTCTGACATAGTCTGAGCCTGGATATAGCCTAGCCTGAAGCCAACCAGCTGCCTCTGTTTTCATGTGTACCAATTCTCCCCTACCACAGCCCTTAAGTTTGTTTGAGTTGGAGTTCTGTAATAGGTAACCCGAAGAGGCTTAACATAGAAGTCTATTTTATCAGGCTGACGTGACAATTACAGACAGTGATACTTGTAAAGCACTTAGTGTTTGCATAGGCAGGTACTCAAAAGTGGAAACGTTGTTATTGCCAACAGCACTCTGCAATGCATAAGGCAATTCTGTGTTTGCTTTTTATTATTACCTTACAGTAGCGAAGAGTACTGAGTATAAAGTAGAAAAGCTCAGTAAACATTCTTTATAGACACCACTCCCCTCCCCTCCCCCACCATAGAATTCAAGCGTAAGTGGGGAAGTTGTGTGCTTGCTGCATAGGAATGGGGACCTGAGTTCGAATCCCACATAAGAAGTTGCATGTGGTCATTCGTATGCCTGTAACCCCAGTGCTTTAGGAGGCAGAGACATGGTCCCTGGGGCTTGGGAGCTCCAGCCCAACTCCAGGCTCAAGGACAGACCCTGTCTCAAGGAAATAAGGTTCACAGTAAGAGAGCAGGACCACCACTGTGACCCCCCACTCATGTACCCCCAACATGTGCACACCCCCCACATATATACACATGAATAATTTAAACATGAATTCATCAGAATTTCTCTACTCAGTAGAGAATAGAGATGAACATGTACAACGGAAACATGATTTGAGAATCTGAAAGTCTCCCCACACCCGCCTCCACTGCTCATGTTGAGATGGCGGTCCCACAGCTGGAGTGCCATTTGGGGAATAAATACCCTTGGTCATTTCTTCCTTCCTTGTGCCTTGTTCCCTATCTGTAGAACTAAAGGTATAAAAGAAGATATCAAGGGGGCTTGGAGAGATGGCTCTGAGGTTAAGAGCACTGATTGCTCTTCCAGAGGACCCAGGTTCAATTCCCAGCACCCACATGGCAGCTCACAACTGTCTGTAACTCCAGTTCCAAGGGATCTGACACTCTCACACAGACATACATGCAGGCAAAATACCAATATACATAAAAAAACAAATTACTAAAAAAAGATATCAAGGAATTTACTACTAGTATTATTATTATTTTATTTAAAGACAGGATCTCACTACATAGCTCTATCTGGCCTGGAACTCCCTATGTAGACCAGGCTGGACATGAACTCACAGAGATCTGTCTGCCTCCAACTTCCAAGTGTCACCATGACTGCAAAGGGATTTTTAAAATATATCTTTTTAAACTACTCTTATTTTTAATATTATGTATATGGTTGTATAGTGGTATTCTATTTGTACTGAAATGTGATTTTATTTGTATGTTAATAAATAAAGTTGCCTAGGGGTCAGAGCTATCAGCAAGCCATAGCGAAAGCCAGGGCGGTGGTGGTACACGCCTTTAATCCCAGCACTCGGCAGGCTAAACTAGGTAGATCTCTGTGTATTCAAGGATACAGCCAGCATTGGAGACACACGCCCTTAATCTCAATACCAACCATAGAAGACTTGGAGGTCTGTACAGAGAGGCAGTGACGAGGCAGTCACGTAGTTGGGTTTACAACCAATGAGAAGGCAGAACAGAACTCTTATTTAAAGTCAAACGCACAGGGAGTAGTCTTTTTCGGAGAGGTCTCTTGGCGGGAGAGGCTAGCTGGCGGAAAAGCGGGTAAGACTCTTAGCTCTGACCTCTTTGGCTTTCATCTTTACATTGGCTCTGTGTCTCTTATTTAATAAGGCAGTTGGTTACATCTACATGGTTGTTTTGCCTTTATTTGTATCTGCACACCAGGTGCATGTAGTGCCTACAGAGGCCAGAAGAGAGTGTCGGGTCTCCTGGGACTGGCGTTACAGACAGCTGTGAGCTGCCATGTGTATGCTGGGAATCAAACCTGGGTCCTCTGGAAGAGCAGTCATTGCTCTTAACTGTTGAGTTCTCTCTCCAGCCCCAAGGAATATTTTAATGCCCTTTATCACCTGGGATTAAAATCAGTCTAATACCCTACTCCCTTTGCTTCCTGTCTGCAGCCTCCCACGGCGTCATGTGGTCAGGGTTAAGTCAGAGCACTTCCTGGGTTTTTTTTTGTTTGCTTGTTTGTTTGTTTTTTTCACTCTTTACTCTTTTGGCTCTTCTGGGCCCCCCTCCCAGCTTCCAGATAAATATACATGGAGGCTAATTCTTTCTTATGAATACCTGGCCTTAGCTTGGCTTATTTCTAACCAGCTTTTCTTAAATTATCCTGTCTACTTTTTGCTTCTGGGCTTTTACCTTCCTCTATTTCTGTATACCTTTTCTTTCTTTCTTATTCCATGTCTGACTGTGTGGCTCATTGGCTGGCTCCTTCTTTTCTCCCTTCCTTGATCCTCTTTCCAGAATTCTCCTCCTATTTATTCTCTCTGCCTGCCAGCCCCACCTAGCCTTTCTCCTACCTTGTTAGTTGGCCATCTAGCTCTTTATTAGATCATCAGGTGTTTTAGACAGGCAAAGTAACACAGCTTCACAGAGTTAAACAAATGCAACATAGAAGAATACAACACATCTTTGCATCATCAAACAAATGTTCCACAGCATAAACAAATGTAACACATCTTCAACTAATATTCTACAACAGCTTACTAGGTCTGAGATTCTGTACACCCATAAGAAGATACACAAAGAAGTTCAGTATTCCACTTACTAACATAAAGACGATGCCTGATACATTTTAGGATGACTTTCAGCCGTAAAGCCTGAAATATAATTTAATATCTCACAAAAATCAATGAAAGCCAATTCCATATTGTTTATTCACCAGACCCTCATCTAGGGACTTCCAGGAGCACACTGTGGGGGTAGTAATGGAACAGCAGCTAAGGCCAGTTTCTGAGGCCAAGGACAGCTCCGTTCAGCAAGGATTGTTCCCAGAATACCTTGTTCCTTGTGATCACACTGGAGTTTGATTCTAGCAGAGATCCTGCAGTCCCTGCTGGGCTCACACTGTGTGCCACACTCTGGGCAGACACGTTCTTTGACGCTGTGGTGACACTGGTTGTGCCTCTGCTATAGTGCCTTCTCCCAGAAGCACCTGGAGGAGGCCCAGAGGGACAAGGGCCTTTCCATCCACTGCCCCATCACAGAGGCCCTGGCTCTCAGCCACATCCTTCCCCGCTCCTGGCCACCTCATCCTGACTGAAGCTTGTGCTGTAGTCTGTGCAGGGAGGGATCCGAAGGCCCCACTTGATGAAGACCTGAGGATTGATTTTTTTTCCCTCAATCATTTGAGGGAAACCATTTTTATATTAATATCAATGTTGATATCATAGGGCAAAGCTTGAGATTAGAATGAATTTAAGATTTATTCATTTTCTTTAAGGAATGTATTGGTTGCTTACTAGATGTGGTGGTGTGAACGTAGATGCTCCCCTAAGGCCATGTGTTTGGACGTTTGGTCCCAGCTGTTTTGAGTGGCTGTGGAATTTTTAAGAGGTCCCTTGGAAGGTCACATCCTGGTCCTGTTCCTGGCCCAGGTACGATGCTTCACCGCTTCCTGACCCACCAAGATGTGACAAGCCTCACTATGTGGTGTTCACCACTACAGATGGAGTCGCCCTGGCATCCATTTTGCCTTTCTTGCCTTCCTCTGAACCACGAGCCAAATAAACCTTTAACTCCCTCTTGTTGGCGATTTTATCACAGTGCTGGGGAAAGTTGTTAGGATCCTGCCCTCACTCCGGCACATGCACAGCTGGGGGTCCTGCGTCTTACGTCATCAGCGGGCATTGGTGACTATGTACGCTGCCTGGTCACAATCTGCGCCTTAAAAAGCCAGACACGGACCCCCACCCTCTCTCTCTGCTCTCTCTCTGTTCCCTCTCTGCTCCCGTCATCTCTCCTTCCCCCCAGGCCTGGCTCTCCTCCCTCCTATCCCCTCCTTCCTTCTAATAAAGCTCTCTGTAACTCTGGTAGTCATGGCCGTGGCTTGTAACTTTTCCGCCAGTAACCAGCGCCGTTTATTTATCAAAAGTAACCAATACACTAGTGCAGGCAGTGTCCTGGAATCTTAGGGACCGGATGGTGAAGAGCGCTGCGCAGAGTCCTGCTCTAGTGGGACTCACACTCCAGTGGACGGAAACACCAAACACAGCATTCCACAGTGGAGACAAGGAAGCAGGGAAGGGTGCTCTAGAGAGATGGCACCTGGCAAAAGACCACGTCAGGCTTCACCATCAGACCTCTGGTCCTCTTCCTCCTCACTGCCGCCGCCATCAGGGTTAGCTGGGCAAGCATGGACCCTTGGAGATGTGGGGCATCAACTAGGGAAGGAGCTGGTCTCAGAGGTCCATCTTGAACAGGCTGACCCAAAGGCAGGAAATGGTGTGGAAGGGGAGTTCGAAGCTCACCCTTCCTTCCTGTGTACCTCCCAGCCTGGCTCGGAAGCCCCTGGGCCTTAACCCTCTTAAGCAGGCTTCTGCCTCTGTATTTCTGTCTTCCTGTTCAGCTCCGTGTTGCTTGAGCATCTCAGATGCCCACGTGGCTGCCCTGGGGAACTTCATCAGCAATTCACCCAACTCTACCCCTGAGTTTTTGCCCCTCTGGCCGAGGGCAGTCCTGTCTGTGCCACATCCCACTGCCACCGGAGCCACGAGTTTGCCAGTGACTCTCCCAGCCACATCCCAGAGTGGCTTCTCATGGCTCCCTCTTAAAGAACCAAGCACTGTAGGGCAAATCAGAGAGCCTGGTCAGGTGATGCCCGTCCGCTGACAGGCTGTAAGCTGCAGTCTCCAACTTGGCCATGGATCAGTCACCTTTGGGCTTGTTAAAACAGAGGCTTCTGGGCCCACCCCTGGAGCTTCAGACTAATTGAGTCTGGGATGGAGTCCTAGCCTGTACAAGTCTAACCTGATCCCAGGTAGTGCTGGGGCTTCTTCACAGGAGGACCTACTGCTCCAGGTCAAGTATGAGGCAGGCCGGGTCTGCCTTCTATGCCCGGAGATTCTCCCTAGACACCTCCCTTCCCTTCACTATGTGGAGCCTTCTTTTCTTCCTTCTCTGCCTTAGTCATCTGATTTTCATTCTCTTCTCTTAAAGAGGAAAGGGAGCTAGAAAGTAATTATAATGTCTCAATATCTAATCATCCCTCCCAGGAATATTTGAATTTAGCTTTCCAGTAAAACTCCAAAACTCCAGAAAGAAAACTGCCGGCAGCCTTCAGGGGTCAGTGAATAGGGGTTGTGTAAACGGTGTGGGCGAGCGCATATCTCACCCCCTGTGTGTGCCAGCAGGGAACATCTTCTACCCGGTTTGCGGAAGGATTAATTCTATACCCCTCCTGTGCTGAGGCACGGGAGGCAAAGACACTCCAAAGGAAACAACTCCTCTTAATGTCTGTGATTAAATCCCCCCCCCCCCAAGAGACAGGCTGTGCAGTATCTTTTGTGTTCTAGGACTGTCTTTGCCTTAATAGATGAGCTTGGTCCTGCTGAGGGACACCCTGTGGTGCCTGCATGAGGCGGGTATCAGAATAAGCTGACCAGAATTTTGAAGTGTGGGAGGGCGAGGGATACAGAATATACTTACCCTTCAGCTCCAGGAGGCGTCTCTTGGCCTCTCTGCCCCTCATCTTCTTCTGAGAATCAATTATTGTCCAGAAAGAATAGAAACGTGGCCAGAGGAGGAACGGGAAGGAGCCAGGTCTGAGGGAAGGCCAGACATCATACTCTGAAGCACAGATATGGCATGGGGGCCCTCACTAGTCTCTGAGTCAGTGGAGACGACCTTGTGCAGCCTGCTGGCCTTTCTGCTGACCTGGAGGAACCAGTGGAGACGACCCCTAAGCGCCCTTCAGCCCTTGAGAATTCTGTTGTCTCCTCTACCAGGGTGAATTGCCACAGCGGGTGCTTGGAGTGGAGTGAGCACATCAGAACAGCTGGACGATGTTCTGCTGTTTCACTCTGTCAACATTTAGATTTACATCTTTGTGTGACTGTGAGTAGTCACACAAAGATCTTGTACAAATTGTGTAACCTCTCCAAGTGGCGGTTCATTTATATGCAAATTGACCAATGAGAGCTTGCTGGGGAGCTGCCTCCTTTCTCAGAGGATGGTAGTTCTTTCTGCATGAGAAGATTCTGTAGCCTTGGCTGGTGTCCTTTCTGTGGATAGTAGCTTTCTCTCCTCTCCTCTCTCATCTCCCTCTCTTCTCTCCTTTTTGATTGTGATTTCATTGTGTGCCCATAGCTACACCTGCCCCCAAAAGCATGACTCCAAGAGGTACCTGGGCCCACTGGCCATCCACCCACCATGTTCACTCATCAGGCACGTACAGATTTCTTTCCTGGACGATCAGGAGACTCAAGAGAGCTGGAGCATCAATCTCATCTGGCCTTTCTGGAATCTCGGGGCTGTGTGCCGCATCCACACCTGTGTTTGGACCCCTTTGGTCCCTGAAGTTGTCTTCTTTGTCCATTTGCTTTTCCTTCCACACGCCCCACCCACTCTCCTTCCCCCACTTCCCCCGGCAATCACACACTGAGCGGTTATCTTTTTCTGTATTTCCTGCAAAGCATATGGTGATATTTTCCTGCAGTGTGTTTTTATTTTTCTGTAAGTGCTATTGTGTCCTCTAGTACACTCTGAGTCTCCCTCTTCCTCCCAGCAATACGGCTTTTCTAAAGCATCCACCACGGTACTGTGATATTCCCAGCCTGCTCCTCTCCACCCCATGCCCAACTGTGGTGCCACTCTGGGTGATCTGCACTTCCCTTCCCCGGGAAGCTGTTCTCGGGTGCATTCCTCTGGTTCCTTTGCCAGCACTTCCGCCCTCTCCCACCTGCCTTGCTTGTTTGGTTTTGCAGGCCTAACCTGTGCTCAGTGTGCTCTTTAACGTTGGTGCCAAAAACTCACCAAGAGTTTGAGAATGAGACTGGCGGTCCCAGACAACAAGAGGCCTCTTAAGTAATTTTTCACATCAGGCCTGGTACTTTCTTTAGTTAGTTGATTAAATAAAATAAATACACCCCCCAAAGGAAAATGCATTTCTCCCCTTCAGAGGCTGTGCTACAGAACCCGCAAATAAGTAGCTCCTCAGCAGCAGCATGCTTGCCCTGTCCTTGGTATCATGTGCGTTCTTGCGTTTCTTGGGAGGGGTGTGTGTGTGTGTGTGTGTGTGTGTGTGTGTGTGTGTGTGTGTGCACGTGTGCGCGCTCAGAGGCCACTGCTGGCTTTTCAGAGCTGCAGTCTTTGTCTGAGGCTTTCTGAGACCCTAGAGGGAAGACAATTGCCTCATTCAGTTCTTTCCTCAATTCCTCTGTCACTAGAAGAGCTAGCCCGAGCTACTCCACCCAACAGAAACTTCCAGGGAAGGAAGCACTCTTCATAGGTGATGTGGCCACACTACTGGGCAAAGTGCTGTAGATTTCCTGATATTCTGCTCTGTCGCTCTGGCTTCTTCCTCGGCTTCCTGTCACATGGTCTCTTCTTGGTTGTTTGGTCACTACACAGTTGCAAGGAATCCTGTTCTGCACGGTGAGCCAGTGGCCATGGCCTTGATGTCATAACTGCTTCTATGCCCCTGGGCTATGGGCACACATGACCCCCGAACCTCTCAAGATGTCAGTTTTCTGATGAAAGGTTGGAGGGCTGTTGAGGGTTTGAGTTCTTCCCATTTGGAGTATCATATTTTCACAAAGTTTCAATACTCACTGATATGTCCACCAAGTGGCACCATCTGCCTTCTCCCTTCCTACGTCAGCTTTGGCTTGTGACCCCAGCCCTCCACCAGCTCCGCCTGTCTGTGGAGGATCTGAGGACCTTCACCCTTTCCACCATTCCCGAAGTCCATTCTCAGATACTTTTCCCTCCAAGAATTCCCACCCATGCCCAGTCGCCCTCTTGGACGTCAGTGCTCCAATTCTAATCTTGTGGAGTCGCTATCTCTTTCTCCTCCCAATTCTTCCTTCATGCTCACAATCCTCTGGAAGTTTCATCAGTTAAGTGGAAGCTACACATACTTTGATTCCTCTTGCTTTGCCCCATTCTTGGGGACTCCTCTCAATAAGGAATAAGTCTGGGCTACCCTGGAGCCCTCAGTTATGCGAGATCCCAGCCTATCTCAGCATCTCTGGGTTGCCCTAGACCTGCTTCTTAGGCTAGCAGACAGAGACTAATGACTCTCTTCAACAGCAGACTGCTTTTAACCTTTCCACGATCACATTTACAATGCTGTAAAAGCTATGGGCACCACCTCTGTCTGGCCTCATATATATATATCCCTTTCTTCTTCTTTGTGAAGGAAATAGCTCAAGGATGCCGAGACAAGTATCCTGTCAAGGCCAAGCCAAGGCTCACAGTCTCAGGGGTTATAGATAATAATGGCCAGAGAACTACAGACAAGGTCACCCACTGCAACACACACAGTGTTAGAAAAATGGGGGACAGAGGGCAGAATGAGCTAACAGGAGGTTTAACTGAAAGTCACCCACCGTTCACAAGTACACGGGCTGCTTTAGACACAGGCACATGCAGCGGAACAGGAAAATCAATAGGACGGAGGCAGAGGGCTGTGTTGATGAATAGGCATATTTATCAAGCTGCCCTTCCATCTGAGCAGTCCCCTTTCCCACGCCTTCTGTCTTCCTTGTGTTCTCCCATCTTGCTGTAGTTCACAGGGAATGGCAAGAGGCTGGGAGACATCCCTGAAGGGATGTAGCATAGTACACACAAGGATGCTTTGCACAAGCCAGGTAGGCAGATGCACTGGTTTCCTAGTGTACCGGTCCATGCTGAAGTACTCTCTCAGATGTGGAGTTATATTCACTTGTTAGAGAACACCCTTTGCTCCGTTTTCATTTTCGTGTGTGTGTGTGTGTGTGTGTGTGTGTGTGTGTGTGTGTGTGTGTGTTGTGTACGTGCAGGTGTGTGTAGTGTTGCGGAATATTTGTTTAATTATGCAACGATGTGTTTGTTGCATTTGTTTAACTATGTAAAGATGTGTTGCTGTTTTACTTTGCCTGCCTAAGGCACCTGATTGGTCTAATAAAAGGCTGAACAACCAATTGCAAGGGATGAGGTACAGGTGGGACTTCCGGGCAGGAAGAGTCAGTAAGAGGAGGAATTTAGGCTCAGGGGAAGAAAGAAAAATAGATACCAGGGAGACACCAGGGGTCAGTCAGCCAGACATGGAGAAAGCAGGAAAGCAGGACATACAAAATGAAAGAAAGATATGAAGTCCCGAGGCAAAATGTAAATGAAGAGAAACAGGTTAAATTAAGTTAAAAGAGCTAGTGAGACAAGCCTAAGCTAAGACCGATCATTCATAATAGTAAGTCTGGTGTTTTGATTTGGGAGCTGGTTGCTGGCCCAAAGAAAAAGCCAACTACAATGTAGTATGTAACTGTGCACAAGGGGAGGCCCAAGGTTCATATCAGGAATCATCCACCATCATTTCTTACCTTTTCATTGAGTCAGAGTCTCTTAATCAAACTCAGAGACTCACTGATATGGCTAGTATCGCCCATCAACTTTCTCCGGGGCTGTCCTCTCTGTGCCTCCCAAGGCTGTAGTTACAGGCAGGCTGCCATACCCATCCAGTTTTCACATGGGTTCTAAAGATCTAAAATCAAGCTTGTGCAGCAAGCCCTTTAACCATAGTACCATCTCCCAACCCCATAGATAAAAATTTTAAAAAGTATAAGCACTCTAAAGATATCCCAATTTTTTTTTGGTCATTCGTAGTTAGAACATAGTTTAAGTAAACTCTAGATAAGAGCTCCTTCCTCTCAAGATTATCCCCATTTTGCCTTTGTGTAGAATGGTCGGCCCCAGTGTACTGAAAGCTTTCTTGAGATAATAAATGCTCTTGTTGATTACATACATGAATGGTAATCTTTTGTGGGACTTCTCCAGGACCCTAACAGTAGGGGACTTGGCCTGCTTCAGATGGGATGCAAGCAGGAAGACCTTATAACAGTAATGGTAAGTGGTAACAGGTAACAAAGATATCCAAGGTTCAAAGCCAGGCTCTCAGAAACGTGGTGATCCAGAGCAGCTCTCTTTGGGCTTCCATACCCTGCTGCTAACTTGTGGCTCTAAATGCTCACCACACATCATGCCTGACTTCTGAGTGTTTGCTGGAGTTTCTGGAGCCGCTTTGTGGATTTACACCCCATTTGCCTGCTGCGGGTCTGTAGCAAAGCTTGACTTTCTCGTAGTTTGTTCAAAAAGGCTGTCCTAGTTTGCTCTCTATTGTTGGGATGAACACCATGACCAAAAGCAGCTTGGGAAGGAAAGGGTGTATTTGGCTTCCATTTCCACATCACGGTCTATCTTCCAGGGAAGTCAGGGCAGGAGAAGGAGGACCCTGGAGGCAGGATCTGAAGCTGAACCACAGAGGACTGCTGCTTACTGGCTTGCTCCTCCGGGTTTGCTCAGTCTGTTTTTTTATACAGTCCAAGACCACCAGGAGTGGCACCACCCACAGTGGGCTGGTCCCTGTGGACCATTATCAGCCATTAATCAGGAAAATGCACTACAGGCCAACCTGATAGAGGCATTTTTTTTTTCAGCTGAAGCCCCCTCTTCCCAAATAACTTGAGCTTGGGTCAGGTTAACAAAACAAACAAAAACAAACACTAGCCAGGACAATCAGGGAAATGTCTTTGGAAAATGGAATTATCCTGTGGAACAGTTACCAGAGGTTGCCTCCCTTTTTCCAGCAAACTGATCACCCAGCTAATCTCATTAGCAGCTACAGCTGTACCTGTATCAGCCCAAGGCATGTGTTCAGGAGAGCCAGCAGGGTCACACACTAAAGAGGATTCCAGAAAGTAGATGGCACACTAGTTGGGAGCCAGCCAGTTGAGAGACTGTGAGACCCAGGAACTTGAATGTCCATTAATGTAACTTATGGAATGCTTACTGCGTGTAAGATTTTGTTCTAGATCTTGAAACTACAGATGTAAAAGAGAGCTGGAAAGGGGCCTCTCTGTATTCTGTAGAGAATGTAGTTGATAAGAACAATAGACAAGAGTTACACAGGTCTCAGAGTAGTAGTGTAGGGAAGTAGTTTAGATGGAAGCCAGCTTGCTGAGCAAGCGTGACGCCCTGAGTTCTGTGCCCAGCACAACATAAACTGGATGTGGTGATGCATGTCTGCTATTCTAGCACTCTTGGGGTAGAGGCAGGGGGATCAGGAGTTCAAGGTCACCCTCAGGTACTTCTTGAGTTCGAGGCCAGCCTAAGTTACAGGAGACCCTATCTCAAAAACAGAAACTAAACAGAGTGATGAGCACTGTACTAAAACCCCAAATAGGGCAACAGGCAAAAGAGAAGTGGGGTTGCCCTTTGTGGAGGCTCTGGTCAGGGGAGTCAGTAAAAAATATGATGATACTTCTTGTGGGCTTCTGCACTGAGTGTAAGCAAGCCTGTAGTTACTAGAACATATTGTGTTAATACATGCCTTGAAGCCCTCAGATGTATTGTTTCTGCTCTCTACAGTTGATTAAGTTTTTAGCAGTAATTTAATAACAGGCAGACTTGTCTTGTTCTATCCTAAGGTCCTATTAGATTGCATTGAGGTAGTTCTGTCGATTTGAGGTTGAAGCAGATGGAGGGAAAACAATTGGTTCTCCAATTGCCAATAAGTGAGATAATCATGCACGAGAGCAACTTCCACAAAGAAAGTGAGGGAAGCAATCGGTTCACTACAGGATGAGTCAGGGGACAGGAAACGGGCTGAGGCTGTAGAAACAGGCGTCATGGGGTCTGAGCAATCTTGTCTTTTATAACATCGGACATTCTGTTGCCTTTCTTGTATGTTGCTTAACAGGGCTAATACTCATCCATGGGTCATTTCCCCCTCAAAATGACCTCTTGTTTTCTGTGAAAGGATCCTTTTAAGAGCCTTGCTCAGGCACTCAGAAAGTCTGATGACGACACTCTAAACCACCAAGAATATGAGCACCGTTGTAACCTACGGTTTCTGAGATTTTTACAGGAAGAGTGATGATCAAGAAAATAAGGCCAGGGAAAAGGTCTCTCCTGCCAGTTTGGAGGCTGGCCTGGTACCAAGTGGGAAGTTGGAGCCAACTCTTCCCCCAGGGAGGACAGCTAACCAGCACTGCTCCGTGATTTAAAGAGATACAGATTTGTCTATGACACTCAAGTATTTCTGGAGAATAGGGCTTGAAACCACACCATTTCAATGTATTGCACCCCAAGCGACCAAATCAAATAGAAAGTGAAATAATACATAGGAAGGAAATGAGACTTTACTATATGAACAGTATTTCCTTCAGCCTCATTATCCTTCAGCTAAACCAATCAGCTTCCTGTTCAGCATTGTGTTTCATGTTCCTTCCCTCCACGGTGAGATCAATAACTTTAATATTGTTTCTCAAGTTTCTCCAAGGGGGAGCCTCAATGAGTACACAGTCACCATGTGTAAATCATTAGATTAACCTCACAATGCCAAATGGGACGGAGGGTGTCTTAGGGTTTCTATTGCTGTGAAGAGTCACCATGACCACGGCAACTCTTACAAAGAAAGCATTTTTTGTTGTTGTTGTTGTTGTTGTTGTTGTTGTTGTTTTTTGAGACAGGGTTTCTCTGTGTTGCTTTGGCGCCTTTCCTGGAACTCACTCTGTAGCCCAGGCTGGCCTTGAACTCACAGAGATCCATCTGCCTCTGCCTCCCAAGTGCTGGGATTAAGGGCATGTGCCACAGTCGCTCAGCCAAAGAAAGCATTTAATTGTGGTTGCTGGCTTACAGTTCAGAAGTTCAGTCCATTATCATCATGGAGGGATGTGGTAGCATGCAGGCAGACATGGTGCTGGAAAGGTAACCGCTACATGTTGATATTCAAGCCACAGGAAGTAGACTGAGTGTCCAACTGAGTGAAGCTTGAGCAAAAGAGACCCCAAAGCCACCCCCACAGTGACACACTACCTCTAACAAGGCCATACCTGCTCCAAGAAGGCCACACCTCCTAATAGTGCCATTCCCTTTGGGGGCCATTTTCTTTCAAACCACCACAGAGGGGAAGTGACACTTACTTCCTGTTTTCTCTTTGAGATGGAAAATTCCCAGTGACTACTCTCCCTGGGGCACGTCTAGGTAACCATTTGTAAAACTCACCTTGAAGCACTGAAGACTTCTGTTTTGGCCTCTGTGGGGACGAGCACACCAAGTGCCAGCGGAAGGAGGAGAGATAGTGATGTGGACGGCGGGGACTACATGTTAGCCAAGGAAGCCATCTTCATGACACCTGAGCCAGTATACTTCTTGCTAGGCATGATGCCATCATTGAACGTGACATGGGATTTAGGTGGTTACCCACATGGGAGTACTAATCCACAAGCCCTCTGCTGAAAACCAATGCATCTCTGCTTCTACAATATCTGCTCATTACCCCATACCCTTACCTTCCGCCACAGCTGACCGGACCACAGATATTTAACCCTCACTGGTCCGATAAAATTATCTCTCCTAGGAAGGTAGAAATTGGGTTCAGACAGCTACATGGTAGATTCCTATTATGGCTTAAATGGATATGCTCTTCCAAAATTCAAAACTTGTAATTCGTATCAAATGTGATGGGATTAAGAAGGAGGGTCTTGGGGGCTGGAGAGAAGGCTCAGTGGCTACAGCACTTGTTGCTCTTCCAGAGGACCTGGATTTGACTCCCAGCATCCACATGATGGCTCACATCTGTCCACAGCCTCAGTTCCAGGAAGTCACCCTCTTCTGACATCCTAGGACACTAGGCACACACATGTGGTGCATGTACATACATGCAGACAAAACACTCATACACATTAAATAAACAAATGATCTGGAAAAATAGATTTTTTTTTTTTTAAAAAAAAGAGGAGCCTTTGAGAAGTGATTATATTGGGAGTGCTGCATCTCCCTGAATTAAATTAGTAAGTCCTGCAGAAGGTTTTGTTTGCCTTTCCATCTCTCCTGCCCTGTGGGGACACAGCACGGATCCCTTCTTTTCTGTCTTCCACCCACCATGTGAAGACATAGCAAGAAGCCTCCATCTTGAACCCAGACAAGGAACTCTCACCAGACAGAAAATCTCCCTAGGTCTTCATCTTGGACTTCCTAGGCTCCGGAATTGTGACAGGTGAATTTCTATTATCGACGAACTTGCCCGAGGGAAGGTATTTTGTAAAGCCACACAAACCAGAACAGCAAGGGGGAAGAGAGCGTAGAAACTAAGCTATGGTTACCTCAGCAAAGCAAGAGAGCTGTCCATACACCGGGCACCATCCAGAGAACTTCACATGTGTGGACTCCATCCTGCAACAGCCCCACGAGGGTGGGTAACTACTGTTATTCTCTTTGTCCCAACCTTACAAGAGAAAATTGGAGGAACGAAGGATTTCAAATGTGCTCAAGGTCACGGGTGACTTAGGAGAGAGAGACAGAGAACCACAGACTCAGAAATAAGCCCTGGAGAAAGAGACACAGAGCGAGCAGCCGCTTGCTCGGCTGTTAGCTGTGTCTGGTGTCACGCCACGTGCCTTACCTCCTTCCTTCGAGACACACCAAATCCCCCGTCTCTAACAAATTTTCATTTTGCTCAAGTCAGCTTGACTGAGTTCTGCTCACTGCCTGCAAACGATCTCTGACTCAATACCCTGAAATAAGAGGGAATCATTTTCCAGCGGGGGGCTGCCGTTTGCTGGAACTGTGTTATGTTAATCAGCTAGAGAAGTATGTGAGAGATGTTTTAATTTTGTTCCTTCTTGAATTCACACAGTAAACCAAGCAGGGGTCATGTAATTCCCTTAATAGCTGAGATTAAATTTCATACAAAAATATGATTTAGGAGAGAGGCTCCAATTTCAGCCCCGGTGGCTGGGGGTGCATGCCATCATGGCTTTACTCCCACCTGTGAGAGAACTCTCTAGAGTGGAGGGAAATGCATACTAATCTGTCAGAAGAAGATGGAGATGGTGCATTCTTCATTAGTCTTCTTTTCTACTTCCCAGTTAATGTGTTTTTAATCACTGTGTGAGTTTTTCCATGGCTGCATTAGAAACTACAACACTCTGCAGCTTAAAAAGCTCAACAATCATTGCATTCTTGCTCATGGTTTCTGAGGGCCAGGAATTTAGAAAGGGTACAAACAGAGACGGCGCATCTCAGTCCCACCATGTCCGGGACCTCAACTAGAAAAATGCCAAGTCTGAGCGGAGCTGGGGCTCGGTAGGGGTACCTCCCCTTGTGTACCTGGCTATTATTACTGGCTGCTGGCTGCAACTCCACCTGGGCTGCCATCCAGACCCTCCATGTGGCTTCTCCATGTGATTTCTCCGCATGACCCAGTTTGTCCTTCCCCACAGGATTACTGCCGGGTTCCAAGAGTGAGATCCTCAGAGACAGTTGGATAGAAGCTGTGCCTCCGGGCCTCGGAAATCCTACAACATCCCTCTGCCAGAACCACAAACACACCTACCTTTAAGAGGTGGGAACATAGCTCTTACCTTTTGAGGGGAGAGATAGTAGTGAGAAATCATGTAGTGAGAAGTTGGGATTGGGTGGGTGTGATTGTCACAGATATCTTTGGAAGAGAAGCAGAGAGTCAAAAACAGCATGGCAGATATTGACTTCTTAAAAAAATAAGACCTGTGGAAGTCTCTAAGTGTCGTACATCTTTAAACTTTTAATCTAGTTAAGTCTTGAGTGGTCCAATGGAAATTTTCATCCATGGAAAGGAAGGGGTACAGGAAAGGGAAGTGTGACTCCAGGCACATTCTGACTGGTAGAGACCCACGGCTGTGTAAAAATGACGACGGCCTGCAGAAGGGCCATCCTGTCAGAGCAGGGTGGGAAATCTTCAGACTTAGAGACTGGAAACATTTCCAAAAGTTCAGAATAGATGCAGCCGTAGTGAAAAGTTCTCAACGGGAGTAGGGCTAAAATGGGCTGGTCCTAAAAATAAAACCCAGAACCTAAAATTGCAAATGATCCTGATGAGGAAGAAGAAAGAAAAAAAAAACCCTCTGATTACCATATATCTGAAGGGGAAACACACACGATGGACGGAGGGGGACGTAATCAAGATGTGCACAGAAATGTCACCAACTTGAACAAGCAAGTCTTGCTATGCAGCCTGTGTTCACCTTGAACTTCCATTATTCTCACCTCCGCCCCAGGAGGGCTGAGACTATAAACATGTGTCATCAAGCCTGACGTCATCAACTTAAGGAAATCAGGGGTCAGCAAAGGCCCAGAAAAAACTGAAGTTTCAAAAGCTGGAAGAAAGGTAAAACTAAATAACTCAACAGACCCTTTTGACTCATTGTGAAAAAACATGTCGGGTCCAGAGGGGTGGCTTAGTGGGTGAAAGGGGTTATGCGCATGCCTGATGACCTGAATCTGATGGTACCCAGAACCCAAACCAAGATGGTAACTCGTGTGAAGGTAGATGAGGACCATCTCCACAAAGCTCTCCTCCTCTGCACATGCGCTGTGGCCTGTTCAAGCCCAACACGCAATAATAATAGAAAATAAGTAAGAAAAAGAAGAAAGAAATGAACAGTGAGAGCAAAAGCCAATGTGGTCATCTCTACCGCAGGCTATTCCTCCCCATTACGGATTTTCAGATTTGGAGGACCACGGTGCAAGGCTGAGTAGGACAGGCTCGGTTTGTACTTACAGTCCAAGTGTAATGAACTTGGAAGTAAGCCATCCACAGAAGTAAGCCAGTGTGAATGCCAGACAAGATGGGACAGAGGGAGCCATGTCATTTGATGGATCCGGTGCAGAATTCAGATGCAAGGGGTCCTTGCTTAAATAAGCAAGGTACTAGTGCTATCAGAGGCAGAAAAATAAAAAGGTTTGCTTTTCATTTCTCCTGCAGTCTCTGTGGCTTCTCAGTGTGTGTGTGTGTGTGTGTGTGTGTGTGTGTGTGTGTGTGTGTGTGTGTGTTTGTGTGTTTAATCTAGCATTTGCTGTTCTGAGTAAAGAAAAAAACACCTTGAATTGCTAACATAAACTCACCTTTTCTTCTGGTGTGCAATGCCGCTTCTAAATACAAATATTCAAAATGTACTTTGCATGCAGAATCACTAAAATGGCAATTCAGACATGTGAGTTTATTTTGTCCTCAGCAGAACAGGGGAGCCCAGCATGGAATGTATTCACTTGTTTTTATTTTACTTTTTTTTTGGGGGGGGGTTGAAAGCTGAAAGATCAGAGAAACAGAACAAGCCACAGCCAACCTCACCTCGCCAACTCCTCAGCTTTTATTTTACTTTTTGATACACGTATATCTGAGCAACATTGTCTAACCTCCTCCAACTCACCATGCAAAGAAAGACAGAGAAAGCAACCCCTGTTACCTCTCTGCTCCTTTCCTTCTGGTCCCAGCTCCAGGCAGAGTGACTGGCTCTTACAGGGAATCAGCCACAAGTAAAGAGGGATATGACAATGTCCCTTGGCCATTTTTTTTCTTTCTTTTTCTTTTTTCTTTTCTTTCTTTTCTTTCTTTCTTTTTTTTTTTTTTAGTTGCTTTGCTCCCTGTTTTCAGATTTGTTTTGTTTTTATGTGCACTGGTGTTCTGCCTTCATGTATGTCTGTGTGAGGGTGCCAGATCCCCTTGAACAGGAGTTACAGACAGTTGTGAGCTGCCATGCGGGTGCTGGGAATTGAACCTGGGTCCTTTGGAAGAGCAGGCAGTGCTCTTAACCACTGAGCCATCACTCCAGCCCCTGTTTTTATTTCTTAAAATACCACCTCCCCTGCTGCGAGGGCTCGAGTACCCTTCTAGAGTTCCTAGATCAGTAGGCCTGGGGGTAGAGTCAGAGAATTTGCTTTCCTCACACATATCTGGGTAATGTTGATGTTGTAGGTCCTGGGAACACACTTCAAGAAACAGCAGTTAAGAACACAGCCCTGTGCACACACAGGCTCAACTTTCATCTTAGAATGCAAAGCTGGATAAGTTGTTCTAGGGTGGGGCCACGCTGCTGGTCTGCAGCCTTTTCAAACAGTGCGGAGTAGATGATAAGACCTACAGGAGGGACTGGGGACCAGCCTGAGAACTCGAGCAGGAAGAGGAGGGTGGGATGCATTCCAGACGGGGTCCACCATGGTGTGCAGAGGAGGGAGAGCGGGGAGGAGCTGGATGTGAGAGAAGCAGAGGCTCTTATTAGAAACTGGGGCACCGGGATGGAGACACCTATAGGGCCAGAATGCACAGGAAGGTTTGGGGGTCGGGCAGTGATGTGGTCCTAAAGCTTGTAGTTGGGAGTTTATGCCTGGGATGCAGCTCTCCCAAAGCAACTCTTCAAATCTATTGTCCTTAAATCCCATCAAGTCCATGTTCAGCAAGCAGTCTCAGAGGGAACGAAGCCTCCAGGAGTTAAAGTCCACCGTGAACTCCCGAAGGCTGCCCTGTAGAACAAAAGGCACCTTCTTTCCTCTCTCTCTCTCTCTCTCTCTCTCTCTCTTTCTTTCTTTTTGATAAGTTCTCATGCTATAGCACAGGCTTGACTTGCCTCAAATACTCACAATGTACCAAAGATGATCTTGAACTTTTATTTTTCTGCCTCCCTTCTGAGCCCTGGGATTACAGCCATGTGCCACCACGCTTCCTGTGTTAGGCAAGCATTCTACAAGGAAAGTCTCATCCCCGGCCTATTCTCTTTAGTTTTTGTTCTTATTTAATTACTTTATTTTTAGTGTTTGTTTGGAGACAGACAGACTCTCACTGTGTAGCCAGCCTGGCCCCAGACTCAAGACCCTCCTACTTCAGCCTTCTTGAGTCGCTGAGATTATAGGATGGTCCCTGAACCTCACACAGGCCTCCTTGCTTGGGAGGTGACTGTGGGGCACAAGGTTTATCTTGCTTCTCTATAGATTCTTCTAAACCATGGCGGAGCATGTCTTAGGTGGGCTCCAAGTTCCTTCAAATAAGATTTCATGACCTGGGGATCTTGTGTGTCCTTCTTGTCAACACCCCTCACCATGAGAATCTACTGTGCTGAGTTGGCCCAAGTGTGAGTCAGGGAACTGGTCCCAGAATTCCCTGTGCCAGGGGCTCTACATGGCCACTTCTGCTCCCACTCATTTCCCATCAGAGGTGGACACAGAGCACCCCAGGACTAAGGCAGTTCCAGTCTTCCAGGAAGCTTCTGTGACATGCCCCACCCCAACAGGACCTAACTCCTGCTGTGCCGTGCCAAGGGAAGGTCAGCGGGGGGGGGGGGGCAGGGGACGACGACACACGGGGGACGGGACAGTCGTGAAAGAGTTAATGAGTGAGCCCAGCTGTGCCCTGGATCCTGCAGCTCCAGCCCACCTACAGTTCAGGTCTCTGAGCCCTCACTCCAGGGGTTTAGCAGAAACTTCCAATGTCCCAAACAGTGGGTACTGCACACTGGCGTTCTCACGATTAGGACAGAGAAGGGCTGGGATAGATGGAGAGGTTTAGAAACAAACAAACTTGTAGCAGCCTGTGGATGTTAACTGACACTGTGCACCAAAAATCAGAGAATTTCCTTCTGTTCGAAAGCTAGTGATGAGAGGGAGTGGGGGAGAAGGAGGGACAGGACCTGGGGTGGGGTGGGGGAAGGTAGGAGGGGAGCAAGCTGCAGGGGCAGAGAGAAAGGTCACTCCAGAACTTAACCCCTGTCCTCGTCCTTTGGTCTCTTCCCTCTGCCCCCCTCCCCCAGGGAGGTGGGTAAACCCGCTTCACTGAAGATTTTAATTCAGGGGTAATCCCTTCCTTCCCTGACAAGTGGGGGTTGAGGAGACCCTCGAACCCAAGTCTTTGATCCAGATGAAGCCAAGAAGAAAGACTTCTATAAAACTGTCAGAGAGAAGGAAAAGGGCCTTGAAGGAGAGGTCATAAACCGGCAGATCACCTTTGATCAGGCCCCCAGATCCTTTTTACAGCCCGGGATTATGGGTTTAGAAGTGCCCTTAGTGTGTCCTCACAGGACCCATGAGACTTCAGAATAGAGTGCTCTAAAAATTTACAGAGGTTGTGCACAAAGGGCTTCCCTTTTTCACTAAAAGAAGAAATAAAAGAGAGAGAAAACATCAGTCCAAATCATGAAGTTGAGCCTTATGTCAGCCGCAAGCTGGAAACCCAGCCAACTTCCTTCTGGATACTGGGATATTCCCTGACCTGGTGCTTACACGAACCTCTATTTAATTGATGACTGTGTAATATATACTTTTTATTTCCACTTTCCAAATCCCCTAGACAAAAGAAAGCAATTACTCTCTCTGTTAGATTTTTTTTTTTATTTCAGGCTACCGCAATGTCAGAGGAACAGAAGCCTAGCCCTTTCAGTGTGTGTATAAACAGATATTAGAATCGAGTGGTGACTTCCAACAAGTTTGGCGTGTGCGATCACATACTCCACACAGATGCATCTGTCACAGTTCTGTCTGGACCTGCGTCCCCTCTTGCCCTGGTAACCATGGAAAGAGATGAAGTTTACAATCTGTTGCTCCTCTTCACCCGCCTCTTGCTCACCCCCTGAGCCTCTCATCTCAGGCAGCAAACCTGTGAGCTGCCTGTCCCCACAGTCACACATCAGGAACATCCCATTTCCTGCCACGGCCCCGAAGTGTGTGTCAGCTGAGAGGCAGGAGCAGCATCCTGGTGAAGGTGGGGTTTTTGCCTGGCATTCATACCTATGTTCTACCCATGTCCACCCCAAGTCCACTGGATTCACATAGAATTGTAATTTTTTTTTAATTCTTTGGGGGTCCGCCGCCCAGCTCCCAAATAAATACATGGAGACTTATTCTGTTTATGAATGCCTGACCTTAGCCTGGCTTGTTTCTAGCCAGCTTTTCTTAAATTATTCCATCTACCTTTTGCCTCTGGGCTTTTACCTTTCTCTATTCTATATACCTTTCTTTCCTTCTTACTCTGTGGTTGGTTGTGTGGCTGAGTGGTTGGCCCCAGCGTCCTCCTCTCCTTCTCCTTTCTCACTCCTCTACTCCTGAGCCTAGATTTCTCCTCCTAATTAGTCTCTCTGCCTGCCTATTTCTCTCCTGCCTAGCTGTTCAGCTCTTTATATTAGACCAATCCGGTGTTTTAGACAGGCAAAGTAACACATCTTCACAGAGTTAAACAAATGTAACATAAAAGAATGTGACACATCTTTGCATCATTAAACAAATATTCCACAGCATAAATGAATGTAACACATTTTAAACTAATATTCCACAACACAGAACAATCAGCTCCAAGCAGGCAACCTTGTTAGAAGGCCCTGGGGACTGTTGTGTGACTAAACTTTTCCTGGGGAGACATAACACACATCTACTCACCCAAGATGGGGATCCCACAGCAGATATGGATACCACCAAAGTCCAACTTGGTGAACCAATGAGTTTTATTGGGTTACTTACAGGAATATGGGTGAAGGGTGACTTACAGGAGCAGAAATAACTCAAAGACAGCTCCATCACCAAAGCCCACCCCAGCATGAGTGACAGCTCACAAAGGCTGGGAACCTGGAGCACACTGTGCAGCCTGCAGGCAGCTCAATATGTTGGAGAGTGTCCTTTCCAAGTAGCTCAGTTGGTCTACACCTCTTCCAGGCAACTCCACCGGTTTCTGCTTCCTCCATGTAGCTGGTCTGGTCTCAGAATCTTCTTTGAATCTTAAAGCTGTCTGGGAGTTTCTTTGCAGTTTCTGTTGTTTACTCTGGCAGGGAGGGGCCCAGTAAATCTAATCCATTTCAGGGACTTCCTGAAGCTATTCTGAGTTGTTTATCATCCTGCTCAAAGAGCTTCCCAGAGGGATGGAATATTTCTATCCTGGAGGAAACAGTTACACAACAATCTCCTTCTCTGGAACGTTTATAACCCCACGAAAAGAAGGAAAAGGCCACTCCAAGCCCCTTGTGGTTGCCTGTGTGGGCTTAGCCCTATATGTAGAACTATACAACAGTATCATCATCCCAGGTGGAGACAAGCTCTTCTTTCCTGTGAGATAGTCACAGAATGAAACACTGTGACTGTTCTTGCCCCAGGCC
>CABHPR010132842.1:0-16747 GCA_902168415.1 Peromyscus melanophrys
CTCCATAGTCCAGATAGCTCTCTGCAGCCTCTGCAACAGCACCTGCTGCTTTGCCTCGCCCTTACAGCAAAGAAGGTTTCAAACCCTTCTTCTGCATCTTCTCTACCTTCCTCTGCCTCCACAGGCTTAGAGAGTCAAGTCGGGCTTTGGACTGAGGTGGCTGAACCGGTCTTCTTTCCTTGTCATTCCTGTGCTCCCTGGAGTGGTGCTTCTCATTCCCTTCAAGAGGCCAGTGTGGTGGCCCACACCTTTAATCCCAGCACTTGGGAGGCAGAGGCAGACGGATCTCTGTGAGTTCGAGGCCAGCCTGGTCTACAGAGTGAGTTCCAGGATGGCCGGTGATACATAATACAGAGACCCTGCCTCAAAAACAAAACAAAACAAAACAAAACCCCATCAAAACCCCAAAACCAAACCAAACAAAGACCTACCCAACAACAACAACAACAACAACAACAACAACAACAACAACAACAGAAAATGATTGTCTTCAGGAGCTTTCCCTGTTCTCTCACAGCTCTGCTCATTCCTGGTGCAGGAGGCCTGGCTTCTTCCAACCTTCATTGTTTTGGGTTTTAGATTCAGAGTGAGAAATTCATGATGCTTCCTTTCACTTGAACATCTAAAGGTCGCCGCACAATTGCTAGTTGGCTAAATTTCTTTTTTTAAATTTCTTTTTATTTTATGTGTATGAGTGTTTGCCTGCATGTATGCATGTACACCATGTGCATGTCTGGTGCCCAAGGAGGCCAGAAGAGGGCACTGGATTCCCTGGACCTGGAGTTACAGGCAGTCGTGAGCCACCATGTGGGTGCTGGGACCAGAACCTGTATCCTCAGCAAGAGCAGCCTGTGCTCTTGACAATGGAGTCATCTCTCCAGTTTCCAATTTCTTTTTTATTTATTTGTTATTATAATTTTAAGTTAAGGTACAAAGTAATGGGTTTCATTATGGGATTTTTATACATAGGTGCCATTATCTTTTGTTCTAAATTGTCCCCTCCCACAGCATCTTCTCCCAATTCCTCCAGTTCCCCTTTACTAGTAATTGGCCTAGTTTCAATTCTTGTGTCTCAGGGAATAGGGAGTCCCAAGAAAAGAGAGGAGGTGGGGTAGTTGGTTGGTTAAACAGTAAGAACACACACATGTAAGGTCACTGCTTCATTGAGTGTGGTTTGTGGCACCCCCAAACCATGACAACAGTAGCATGGCAGATCTCTGAGCTCAGATATAATAATACTGAGAACTTGGAATACTGAGAGAATGACCAGTGTGTAACCCAGAGCCACGCAGTAAGCTCCTGCTATTGGACAATGGCCCGTAGATGATCTGGAGGTAAAAAAACATGGCTGCAGTGCCCAGAAGCCAAGTGCTAGAAAATGAGGTATGCCTGGACCCCTTACTATTTCTCCCTACACCCCCTTCCATCCAGTCTTAAGAAAAACTGAATTTGATCAGTGCAAATTTTCTCACAATGTTTCACACATGGGCATTAATTTCTTATATTATTCCAGAAAATCTAACGTGCCTTGTAAGGTAGCAAAACCCACGCGACACAAGATAAAGATGGAAATTATTAGAGTTAAAATATATAGCTGACTAGGTAACAGTATAAAATATATTTCCGCTGGGCGTTGGTGGTGCACGCCTTTAATCCCAGCACTCGGGAGGCAGAGGCAGGTGGATCTCTGTGAGTTCGAGGCCAGCCTGGGCTACAGAGTGAGTTCCAGGAAAGGCGCAAAGCTACACAGAGAAACCCTGTCTCGAAAAACCAATATATATATATATATATATATATATATATATATATATATATTTACATATTTAAAAATTTTAAAGTTGCATTTATTTATTTATTGTGTGTGCATGCATGTGGGTGCACACATGCCTTAAGGCACATGTGGGGGGCAGAAGAAAATTTGTGGAGGTCATTCTTTTCCTTCTACCATGTTAGTCTTGGGGATTGAACTCAGGTCATCAGGCTTGGCAGCAAGCCCCTTTAACCCAGGAGGCATCTCACTGTTCCTTTCACGAGTGAAAGGGAAAAAATCTTCACCTTTCATTTCACTTTTTTTTTTAGCAAGAGAAGGAAAATTTTAATTTTAAACACATTTGAGAAATTTCTAAAGGGGATTTCTGTGTGGTTTTTTTTGTTCATTTTTGACAGGGGTCTTACTATGTAGCTCTGGCTAGCCTGGACCTTGTTATGTAGATCAGGTTGGCCTTGAACTCACAGAGATCCACCAGTCTCTGCACCCATCCTCTACATTCTGGGATTAAAAGAGTGCGTCACTGAGTCCGGTCATTAATTGGCTAATTGATATTTTGATTTCTGAGTGTTTTTAAAGCTTTGAATTTGATGGATTTTCAACCTCTTTTGAAAATATGCCCTGCTCATGAGGAACACCACAAGCAATGGAAGAGACATGGCTTTGGAGACTCAGACATATGTTTGAATCAGTCCCTCTCACGCATTAACATGTTCTGGAAAATTCTTTCATTTCTCTGAGCCTCTGTGTGAGAAAATTCTTCACATTTATAAGATGGTTAATATTTTCTGTATTTTTTAAAGATTGCTTTTTTAAAATTACGTGTTTGTGTGTGTGTGTGTGCACGTGTGTGCAGGTACCCATGAAGTCCAGAAGAGGACGTTGGATCCCTTGGAGTCGGAGTGATAGGTAGTTGTAAGCTATCAAATGTAAGTGCTGGGAGCTCAACTTAGTCCTCTGGAGTAGTAGCAAGTCCTTTTGACCACTGAGCCATCTCTCCAGTTTCCCAGATAACTAATTTTCTAGCTCACTGGCTACTCCTGCTTTCGGAGTCAAGGACACAGCCGCACAGGAGGCAAAATGTTAACCAAATCCTCCAGGCAGCTGGAGGCGCAGCTGAGCTGTAACTGGGCCTCCTGACTGGGGAGCATTGTCAGGCAGGTGACTACGTGCTATGGTATGACTGTGACCTGCTCCTCCCCGGATCCTGTCTTTGAACAGTTAGTCTCCAGCTGATGGCACTTTGGGTAAGGTTGCGGAAGCTTTAGGAAGCAGAGTCTGGCTGGAGGAAGTGGGTAACTGGGGGTGGGTCTTGAGATCTTTATTGCCTGAATGTACTTTTTTTTTGGGGGGGGGGTCTTCCATTTCTGTAGTTTGTGGTTAGTAGCCTGCCAGTAGCTTATCTGTTGCATGTATCTGACCTCTGACCCTGTTGTTTGTCCTTAACAAGGAAGGACTTTGCTCTGTATTTATTGAACAGCACAGAAAACATGGTTTGGGAAGGAATGAGGAATACTTTTTTTTTTTTAAACAGAAATCTTTAGCAGAGTTTTATGAGGGAAGAATTTACTTAACCGACCCCCAAGATAGCACTCCAAATCAAAGAGGTGTTAACATCTGCTCCCACATGTTGCTCTCAACCCTTATGCTGGCCCCACATCTGGTCCTCGCCCTCCTTCCCGACTGTGGACACAGCGTGACCACGAGCCTCCTGCTCTGCTATACCGCGCCATCCCTCCACGACGGGAGGTGCCCTCTGCTGAGCTCAGGCGAACACTCCCTTCCTCAAGCTGCTTCTTGTCGTCTGCCACTCTCCGGTCACAACAGTAAGAAAAGCGACAAGTGAGCTGCCGGGTGGGAGAATGTCAGCCTCTCAGGTACCTTCTCCATTCCTGCGGAACCTCGGAGGAAGAAATTCCACTCGGCCTCAGTCAGCTGCCCTTGCTGGCGCATGATCTCCACGCAGAGCATGAAGCTGTAGATGAGCTTGTGCTGCTCGAACAGCCCCCGGGAGACATTGGTGTATGCGGTGAGGAGGGTCTGCTGCAGGAGGATGTTCAGGCGTTGCTGCAGGTCATCGGCCTTCTCAGAAGTTTCGATTGTTGTGTTGAACAACTGCAGGAGAAAGAAGATTGGACTAACTCTCTGTGAAGCAGAAACTCTTCTCCTCTCTCCCCCCATTTTGACGTTCAGTGAACAATGCGGTAGGCGAACACCGTGGAAAAAATCTCGAATGGATCTCAACTTGGTGAGGTTTGTGTTCTGCACCATTAAGATCACTAGAGGAAAATCTGGCTCATTTCCATGTCATGTTTGTCCAGGTATGTCCATTTTCATGGGAATTGTTTGACTGCTGTGGATGAATGGAAGCAGGTCTGCTCACTCAAAGAGACTCATGACAGTGGACAGTGTGGAGGCCAGAGGGCTGGGAGAGCTTCAGCATGGCCTTCTGGGAGGTCAGACTGCAGCTGGAGAGAGACACCCTCCACCCGAGGCAAGGTGGGGTAAAGAAATAACTCCCCCATGGGGAGTCAGGGCTGTACCCTTTTCCCTCAAGTCTGGACTATCCTGGGCAACTTGCTAGACCTAGGCCTGAGTGCAGTGCGCGCCTCTCGGGGATGGACCAGGAATCCCACCTGGGTTCTTTGTACCTTTGCTTTAGGGAGATGCCCTCTTGGCACCCACCTCATTTTCTTGTAGCAAGATGGCCAAGGCCTTGGAGTGGCCAGTGACCATGAGTATAGTTGGGTCCTGTTAGTTGGTTGATATGCATATGAGGGTTAGTTCAACTACTAATTGAAACAACAGTAAGAGACTCCCCACATCTTACCATATATTCCTGATGAATACTATAAACCAGGAAAGCTAGACAATGTTAATTAAATTTGAAGAAAATCAAAAGAAGGGGAATTGTAAATAAATGTACTTTTTTTTCTTTTTCCCTAAAGAGTTAAATAAAACAAAACTCCATTAAAAAACACTGTAAAGAAGCTGCTTAGAAGAAATTTAAAATCCTCCAGGGCCAGCCCTTCTGGAAATAAAACTATGTGCTCAAGGTTGTATTTCTGCTCCAAATTGGCCACTTGGACCCCTTTGAGTTAGGAATTAAAACCCGGTGGGACTCCCACCAGGTGTGCTTGCCTGCTTGAGTGGGCACAGCTCTGCACTGTTCTGAAGAAGTAAACCTGTGGACTGTGTGGTGTAGACGGATTTCTAAGTGGTCTTATTAAATCAAAAACACGGAGCCAAATATAGGGGTGAAAGCCTTAGAGAGATCAGGGAAATAGGGAGAGCCACAGCTAACCTTACCTCACCAACTCGGCAGCTTCCAAAATGCACGACTTCCTGTCTACCTAGGCTTATATGCCTTGCTGTTCTGCCCTCTCATTGGCTCTCTTAGCCCAGCTACCTCACTTCCTCTTCCTACACAGCTCTGTCACTTTCTGTCTGTCTGTACAGACCTCCAGGTCTCTATGGTTGGTACTGGGATTAAAGGCATGAGTCACCATGCTTGGTTCTGTTCCCTAGTGTGGCCTTGAACACACAGAGACCCTGCCTGCTAAGTGATAGGATTAAGGGCATGTGCTACCGCTGCCTGACTTCTTTGTTTGCTTAAAATGGCTTGTTATTTCCTCTGATCTCCAGGCAAACTTTATTTATTAAAGCACAGATAAAATATTACCACAGTGTGGTTATTTCCTTGAGATACCAGACCCACTTCTTAGAGTGGTCAATAACCCAGCCATGTGAGGAAGACCTTAGAGGCACGCAACCTGGTCAGCTTGCAGAGGTGTGTAGCAGGCCTTTCTGGAGAAGGTGACATTTTGTCTAGAGTCAGGGTGCTCTAGACAGTAGAGAGAGTGCTATCGGCACAATGAATCGGTGAGTCTAGGTAACGAGAAAGGGTCAGTTTGGCTGGTGTGTCCAAGGAGTCAGGCACCTTTGTCGTCTACTCTGGGCCACATAGAAGGAGGAGGCCTTTGTTGTACTGTCACGGGCATGAGTGTGGAGGATTAGAGAAGTGGAGTACACTAAATTAATCCCCATAGAAAAGGGGACAATATATGCTGTGAGCTGGTAGAGGATGGGGGAGAAGTGGGAAGAGGTAGACTGGAGAACACAGAGTACAAGAGAGGTAAGATGACCAAGTATCTAATATAACTCGAAGCCTGCAAATTACAAAATTGTGCTCTTCTATTGGATTCCTGCTTAAATGAGTAGTTTTTAGTTGCTTTTGCTATAAAGGCAAAAACTATGAATAACTGTGAGGATGTGGATATGCTAAGTTGCTCCTCTCTAGTAAACTTTACACTATCTATAGGAATCCCATGACATGTATGCATAGTATTTATTTTCTGACTTTTTTGCCTTTTTCCCTCCAAGCTTTTGTATGTATATAAACTGCATACTGAGCATATTCACCCCATACTATTTTTATAGTTTTTAGCTAAAATTCATAATTTCCCCCCACCTTCTAACTATTTAGTTAACTATTTAGTTTTTAGATAAGAGACACAACATTGTCAGGACAGGAGGAGCAGGGAGGTGGAAGATTGGGCTAGTGAGGTACTTGTGGGGTGAGCTTTCTGTTCCCCTGAAGTCTTTAGCGAACCCAACAGAGCTTGCTGAAGCTCCGGGACATCCAGTCAGTCTTCCTCAGGAGAGAGCAGGTGGGGGTCAGGTGTGGACGTGAGGCAAGAGAGACCGAAATAAAACAGCACTGTCTCACAGTTTGCTCGTGAAGCAGAAAAGGAGCAAAGGAAAGAGTCCTCCGAATCCCAGGCGGCAGCATAGGAGGTGCCGCACGGTGCATTCTGGGGAAGGGTGGGGGAGACGCAGGAGCCAGCTTCGCTAAGGTGGTGCCTCACTACCAAGCCCACTGCGAAGTCGGAAGAGCCAGCACAAGAGATTATTTTTCATCCTCTCGTGTGTGGTGTGTTTGTGTATGTGTGTGTGTGTGTGTGATGTTTATGCACGAGTGTACTTATGCATGCTTCGCGCGTGTGTGAACACATGCACGTATGTGAACATGCATGTGGAGACCTGAGGTTGAGGCTGGGAATCATCCCCAAACACTCTTCCATCTTACTTATTAAGGCAGGGTCTCTCAATCAAACCCAGCACTCATCGATATGGCTAATGTTGCTAGTCAGCTTGCTCTGGGGATCCCCTGTCTCTGCCTTCTGAGGCTGGAATTATAGGCAGGTGCCCTGTCCACCTGGCATTTGCTCTAGATTTCATTCTTGAGCAAAAAGCATTTTAACCATTGCTCTATCTCCCTAACCAGGCCCTAGAGCAGTGGTTCTCAACCCTCCTAATGCTGAGACCCTTTAATAAAATTCCCCATGCTGTGGTGACCCCAAATCATAAAATTGTCGGTGCTACCTCGTAACTGTAATTTTGCTACTATTATGAATTGTAATGCAAATATCTGTGTTTTCTGACGGTCCTAGGGGACCCCTCTGAAAAGGTTGTCGATCCTCCAGAGGGGTCATGACCCACAGGCTGAGAACCACGGCCCTAAAGTGCTTCTTACCACAAAAGACAGCAGATCAGAGGGAAAGCAAGCAAGCTAGTTAGTTGAGAAAGAGAAAATTGGCCTTGCCAAGCTCAGTCCTCCAATTCCTCTATAGCACTCTGCACACATTGGGCACTGGACTCCTTAGGTGATCTGGTGGATGGGACCACTCTTGAACTCTGTGTCTGCACCCAAGTCCTGGAGGATTTCACCCCTAAACTTGATTCATGGCTTGGCAAAGGTATGAATAACCCAGCTTCAAAGGGAAAGCACACCAACAAGGCCGTCACCTGTTTAAAATACTTCAGCGAATACTGATACATGGGATCGATTTCGGAGAGGCTGGCGATGACGAAGTACATCACAGAGCCCTGGGTGGCCACTGGGCGGTACTTCTCTCGAGCCACGTTGATCATCAGCTCCGTGGACTCTGCCTCCTTCAGCCTGGTTTTGATGGCGCCCGAAGTGATCTGAATAAACACGCAACAAATTCTTAGCGATCTGCTTCTGAAAAATAGTGAGGATTTGGGAACACATCCAGTCCAGTCTAGGAAAGAAATAAGGATAAAGTCAGGCCGTGGTGGCACGTGCCTTTAATTCCAACATTCGGGAGGCAGAGGCAGGCAGATCTCTGAGTTCGAGGTCAGCCTGGTCTACAGAGCGAGTTCCAGGGACAGCCAGGGCTACACAGAGAAACCCCATCTTGAAAAAAATAAAAAGAAATAAGGATGGAGTGAGTTAGTGATTATAATAACGGGGACATTGATGTAAAGGTGCATTGGAAGAGGCTCTGGACGCAGTGACATTCTTCTGACTGAGCTGACCCTGGCTCTTTACAGTTAGGAGACTAGGAAAGACAGTGGACAGTTTCACAAGTCACAAGGAGGGCTAGGATGGAGCTCAGGGTAGAGTTCTTCACGTGCAGAGACTTAGTTCCGGGAACGTTATAGGCAACCACTGGACTGGTAATGAGGCCAGTAGGTTTTTTTTTTTTAATTTAATTTTTTCATTCATTTAACATACCAACCACAGGTTTCCTTCCCTCCTGTCTTCCTGTTCCCTCTCCCCACTGCCCATCTATCTCCTCCTCCCATCCACTCCTTCTCCGTTCAGAAAGGGGCAGGCCTCCCATGGGAGTCAATAAAGCATGCCATATCACATTGAGGCAGGACTGAGCTCCTCCCCCTGCATCAAGGCTAAGTGAGGCATCCCTGCATGGGGAATAGGTTTCAAAAAGCCAGCTCACGTGCCAGGCACAGGTCCTGATCCCACTGCTAGGGGCCCCACAAACAGACCAAGCTTACAACTATTATCCACATGCAGAGGGCCCAGGTTGGACCCCTGAAGGCTCCCTAGCTGTCCAGAGTCCGTGAGCTCCCATGAGCTCAGGTCAGCTGTCTCTGTGGGTTTCCCTGTCATGATATTGACCACCACCATCTTACTCCTTACCCCTCTTTGCTCATACAGTCCCTCCTCCCTCTTATCAATGGGACTCCTGAAGCTCGGCCCAGTGTTTGGTTGTGGATCCCTGCATCTGCCTCCATCAGTTACTCGATGAAAGCCCTCTGATGACAATTAGGATAGTCACCATTCTGATTACAGGGGAAGGCCAGTTCAGGCGCCCTCTCCACTATTGCTAGGAGTTTTAGCTGGGATCATCCTTGTGGATTCCTGGGAATTTCTCTGGCACCAGGTTTCTCCCTAACTCCCAAATGGTGCCCTCTTATCAAGATATCTCTTTCATTGCTCTCCCCCTCGGTCGGGCCCCCAATTCGATCCCTCATGTTCTCATCCCCTTGTCCTCTCCTCTCCACTCCCCTCTCCCCCAGTTTATCCAGGAGATTTCCCCTTCCCGGGGCCCTCCATGCATGTCTTTATTAGAGTCCTCTTTGTTACCTAGCTTCTCTGGGGCTGTGGATTGTAGCCTGGTTATTCTTTGCTTTACATCTAATATCCACTTTTGAGTGAGTACATATCATGTTTGTCTTTCTGGATCTGGGTTACCTCACTCAGGATGATTTTTTCTAGTTCCATTCATTTACCTGCAAATTTCATGATGTCATATTTTTTTTTAACAGCTGAGAAATACTTCATTGTGTAAATGTACCACATTTTCTTTATCCATTCTTTGGTTGAGGGGAATCTAGGTTGTTTCCCAGTTCTGGCTGTTATGAATAACACTGCTATGAATATAGTTGAGCAAGTGTCCTTGTGGTATGATTGATCGTCCTTTGGGTATATGCCCAAGCTTCCTTTGGGTATATGCCCAAGTTTTCCTTCTAGTACTTTCTGTAGGGCTGGATTTGTGGATAGATATTGTTTAAATCTGGTTTTGTCATGAAATATCTTGTTTTTCCATCTATGGCGATTGAAGGTTTTGCTAGAAATACTCTATGTGTCCCTAGCAACTTACAGATGGTCTGCTCTTGCCTCGAAGACCATGTAGGACCCTCAGATGATGAGGCTATGACTTAGCCAAACTTTTATTTTATTTTTATTTTATGTATATGTGCTTTGCCTGCATGTGTGTCTGTGTGCCCCCTGTGTGCAGTGCTGGCAGAGGCCAGGAGAAGGTGCTGGATCCCCTGGAACAGGAGTGACAGATGGTTGTTAGTCACCATGTGGGTGCTGCAATTCAAACCTGGGTCCTTGGAAGACTGGGTCTTTTGGAACAGCAGGTATTTGAGCCACAAGGGAGCCAAACCAGGCCCCTAAACTATGACTTTTGAATCCACACATTTCTTGTTTTGAGACTGAGTTTCCTTACATAACCCAGACTACTCTGTAATTCATTATAGTCTGGGTTGGCATTCAAGTTTTGATGCTCCTGCCTCTGCCTCTTGAACGCTGGAACAGGCCTATACTGTTGTGGATGGATGCACACGCTCTGTGAACGCTAAGACTGTCACTTGCCTTTGAGTCCTGGAGCGTATCAATGAGTTCTTCGTTATCCAGAATATTCCCCTCAGATGTAAAGAGCAGTTTCAGGATTTTGTCTTCAATAGATTTCAGCTGGTTTTTGTCACTATTGATCCTCACAATGAGCTTGATTCGCTGTTCCTCCAACTCAGGTTTTTCAAGCCGCACCACATCACTAGAACCGAAGTTGAAAGATCTGGATTACAACTTTGTCAGCTCCCCTAAGTCACTGCTGTTTCCTTTCCTGTATATAACTGTTTTTTTTTTTTTTTTCCTGAGTATTCTGTAACCGGGCATTGGGAGTGCTATATAGCTGAATCTGAAAGCACAATATCCCTGGTTGCTGGGTTGGTATGATGGCTCTTCAGAGAACTGCATGCCAATCTTTATTTATTTTTATATGTATTTTGTGTGTGTGTGTGTGTGTGTGTGTGTGTGTGTGTGTGTGTGTGTGCAGATGGAGGCCAGATGATGACCTCTGGTGGTTTTCCTCAGTAATGCCACCTAACTTATTTTGAGACTGGCCTCCTTGGCCTGGAGCTCACCCTAGGCTAGGCTGGCTGACTGAAGACCTCCAGGCATCTGCCTATCTCTACCTTCCCAGTGCTGGGATAACAAGCATGGACCACCACACCTGGCATTTTATGTGAGTTCTGGGATCTGAACTGAAGTCCCAGGGGCCTCAGAGATAGCTTAGCAGGTAAAGGCTCTTGGTACCAAGGCTGATGACCTGAGCTCAATTCCTAGAACCCACATAAGGAAAAGAGATTACTAATGCTGACAGGTGGTTCTCTGACTTCTACAAGTGCTCTATGGTCCAGTTCATGTGATAATCCTTACTAAATAATAAATAAATAAATAAATATAAAAAAACTGAACTGAGGTCCCTATGCTTGTCCATCAAGCACTCTATGGACTGAGCTGTCTCCCCAGCCCAGAAATGTCAGCTCTGATTATTTTTTCCACTACAGTTCTCACAGCATCTACTCATCTGGAGGGAACCACTTTACCACTCTGATTATTCAATTTCTTTTTTTTAAATTTATTTTATGTATATTGGTGTGAAGGTATCAGAACCCTGGAGTTACAGAGTAGTTGTGAGCTGCCATGTGGGTGCTAGGAATTAAACCCAGGTCCTTTGGAAGAGCAGCCAGTGCTCTTAATCACTGAGCCATCTCTTCAGCCCCCTGATCATTCAATTTCATTCACTAACACTCATCTATGCCAAGCCGAACAGAGGAAGCCAAACATTTTAGACAGGAGTAAAAAAAAAATGTGGATACAGGATGTTATGAAACATTACTACCTCAAAGAAGCAAATTCTTTTATATAAATACTATATGAATTTATTCTTATAACAGAGCAAAAGATGAAAAGATTTCATTTCTGTTTGGTCAGCTCCATCTCCACATCTGATGCCCTCCTTAGAGGTAACCATGGCTTGAGAGGCATCCTTCTAAAGCTCTTCCTCTGGATGGGCCACTGTGATGACTCAGCAGTTAAAGGTGCCTGCTGCTGAGCCTGGAGACTTGAGTTCAATCCCTGGGACCCATGTGGTGGACAGAGAGCATTAACTCCTGTGGTCGTTCTTTGAGTGGTGGTGTAAGGGTGCGTACAATACATGCATCCATCATAACTAATGTGATAAAATAGTAAAGCACTGTATACAACGGTATAAATATACAACATGATAAACATAAACTAAAATAATAAAAATTTTAGATGCATGCGTATATGTACATAGACATGGAGTAAGTTCAATGATATTTAGCAATCTAAAATAATATTACAGATAGTGCTTACATTTGATCACATTTAAAAGACCCTCTGTTTAGTGGTGAATTTGAGAAGGACTGATATATCTTTTTCGGAGATTCATTCTATTGTTTGTTTTTCTTTGTCAAAACTTCTAAACAATGGCTAGAAAGGTGGCCCAGTGGTTAAGAGTGCATACTACTCTTGCAGAAGACCTGAGTTTTGTTCCCAGCACCCTTAGTGGGTGGCTTATAACCTTCTGTAACTCCAGCTCTGTGGGATCTGATGCCATCTCCTGGCCTCTGAAGGCACCTGCACTCAAGTGCTGATACACAGAGACAAACATGCATGCAAATGATTAAACATAAAAAAATAAATCTCAAAACACCCTTCTAAACAAAACATTATGAAACCCATGACCATAACCCAGCTTCCCACACATACTCTCTCCTGGTTACCTTAGCAACTGATCCTCCAGACCTGATTTAGTTACAGTGAAATTGATGATGGTGACTTTAATGCACACCTGGAAGACAAGCATGGTGGACTTGAGTGCCTAAGTCAGCTGGTATAACAAGATGGGCTTTCTTTATGGGACTAGGATTCCCTGTTATCTGGGAAGATGCAGAAGTCTCAAGTCTGATCTTGCACACGACTACCCACATACGCCAAGCATAAAGTGGCTTTGAAAATTCAATGATTTCAGAATTCCATTTGTGATTTTCTCTTCCAGTAGGAGTGGTAACCTTGCTCCTCCCCTCTTCCCCATACCCAGGATCCTACAGGATAGTTTAAGAATTGATGAGCCAGAAAGGGTTAGCAGCAGCCTTTTAGAATCAACAGCTTTGGTTTGAATTTCAGCTGCACCCTTCAGTGGTTGCATGATGTTGGGCAAGCCTTTCATATCTGTCAAGCTTTTGCTTCTGATAGTTATAAGGAATTTATAGGGGTGTCTGTGGGGACTGAATGAGGTAATAAAATCAGTCACTCAGTTATAGATGGTGACTTGCACATAATGTCTTTGTTCAAAAGAAGTTTTATTTGTAATAAAACGAGCTGCTTTACTTCTTTCATTTCATCATAAAATTTTTATGGGAAACTATTAGTGTACTATCACATTATTCAGACTTCACTTGAATAAATCAATGGCAAGGAGAAGGAAAAAGATAATACTTTCTGCCATGTCTAACAACAGCTACTGGAACTCTGGCCAATGACTCTCTAAATTCACCCAGTCACTAGAGTTTTCCAATTTTATTTGGGAGTATAGGACATTGGCATTTGCACAGTGCTATGAGACAGGTTGTTGTTCTGGGGACTGACTGAGTGGGGCACTTGCGTCCTATGAAAGGTAAGGAGGGTGGCAAAGGGAGAGAACGGGGAGCAGGAGAGGTTGTTAGCTGATCCCTGCATGTGGGAGCCCACCAAGCTTTGGAGAATCATCACACATAATTCAGCTGGGTGACAAGTTCCAGACTAGCAGCTCATACATACCTCAGGCAGGTAGTGTGGGTTCGGCATTTTGGTTGTCATATAAAACCTGAAACTCTTGTCATAATCGATGTCCGAATCTCCAAGGCGGATGAGTAGTCTTCCGCCACTCATGAAAGTTTGTTTTAAAAGAATGGGTTCCAGGGCTGGATCTAGGACTTCTCTGAGCTTAAAAATGGAGACGAACCATGAAAAAAGCAAGGAGTTGAAAATAGATGCCACCAACTTGACATTTAAGGGCCTCAAGATTTACTTTGAATAAGTACTTTTCCTGGTGATCATGTGTTTCCGAATATCCTTACCTTACCTCTAACAGTACATGTTTTCTGAGTGTTTATCAGTTGTATAAGTGAATAAGAGCACACAAAAGGAATGCATTTATTTAGAATAACCTCACATGCTACTCATCCCTATGAGAAATAAGCTAAGAGAGGAACATGATGGGATATCACTGCTGGGTGATCCACTCCTCAGCTGTCTGTACACAAGTGGATCTATGGTGATACAATTTTCTGAAAATTCCTCTTGATCTCAAAGAGACTGAACTTTTGCTATACCTTGTAGCCAAGTAAATAATCTGCCTTGAGATCATTTAAGATTGTATACTTAGGGGTTGGGGATTTAGCTCAGTGGTAGAGCACTTGCCTAGCAAGCACAAGACCCTGGGTTCGGTCCTCAGCTCTGGGGGGGCGGGGGCGGGGAAAGATTGTATACTTAATTGGTAAGGTCTTGGTTTAGTGAGAGACCCTGTTTCAAAAATCAAGGTGTAGATTGATAGAGGAAGACATCCGAGGTCAAGCTCTGGCCGCCACATGCATGCACAACACGTGAATCACATCTTCCCTAGCCTCCACACAAAATACTGAGACAGACAAAATTGATTACACACTCCTAAACAGGTAGGGACAAAAGTCTGAGAGAACTGCTGTAGCAAATACAGAGAGGATCTAAGAATGAGCACCATGGTGATGACTTTAAGCCCTGGAAAGCAGGGAAGGTCCGGGCGGAGCATCCTGTCATTGAATGGGAGCCTGACTCCCAAGTGTGCTCTGCTATGGATAAAGGGCTCTCCCTCACAGGGGACAACACTATGGAAGGGAATTTTGTCCTCTGCTGTGAAGGAGAAAAGTCCCTGGGACCCCTTGTGTCTCAAAGTAAACACAGGCTTGAGAGCATAGCTTGAAGCTAATATAACTGTGCCAAAATCTTCTAGAGACTTCTCTCTGTCACATGACTTCAGGGTTCAAGGCAGGGCCTGAGATTCATTCTGGCACCTTCTCTTTGTTGGTCAAAGCTTGCTGCACTGAGGCCCTGGTACTCTATGTGGCTCCAATGGGGAGTATTGTAACTCATTTTAGATTTTCTAAGCAGTCAAGACTGCTCAGATAGTTCAACCTCTTACTGCCTCAGTTTCTCCACTGGAAGAATGGGATAATAATAGTAACTGTCTGGTAAGGTTGGAGTGAGGGTTAATAAGTTAGGATACTGAGATTTTGACTGTTTGGTTCAAATTTTGACTGTTTGGTTCCCACAAATATTAGGGATGACATAATATTATTGGTCCTTGTTACCATGCAAGGGCTGCCGCTAAATTACCCCAGGTCAATATCATTTCTGAGCACCTTTTGTGCTGTATCAGAGACACTTCTACAAGGGATTGAAGTGGTCACAGCCCATGCTTTTGTTTATTCCTTCTTCCTTTAAAAAAAACGGAATGGCAAATTAGGGAAGCAAAGCGTCATGAGGCAATTATTGTGTGATATCTTGATCGCATTCTGACAATGAAGTTTGCTTTGAATCAGAGGGTGGAGCTAGCTACTAGCTGACCAGCATTAACCATAGAGGTTTTGGAGGACTGAGGACAGATAGAGAGACAGAAAGTAGTAGGGTGGGGCTTAGAGAGGGTCTTAGCCCTTTTGAATGGAGGAATGACAGAGATAGGTGGTCACTGGTTGCTTCTCTGCTGCTTCTCTGATCATCCAGGTTCTTACCCTGATATCTGACTCCCGAGTTTTTATTGATAAGGATAAACACATCAGGCAATCTTTTTGGTTTCTGTGTCCCCTTGCCCTGGAGACGTTCTTGCTGGGTTGAGCTCAGACAGAAATGACAGCTTAAATCTCATCCTCACTAGGCTCTGCACTGGTTAGTTTGTATTGTTAACTACCTAGAGTCATCTGAGGAGAGGCAGCCTCAGTTGAGGAATTGCCTAGATCAGATTGGCCTGTGGGCATGTCTGTGGGACACTGTCTTGATGACTGATTGATGTTGGAGGGCCCAGCCATCCATGGGAAGGTGATTCTGGGCTGTATTAACAAAACTAACTATGAGTCAGTGAAGGAGCCAACAAGTGGCGTTCTCATGGTCCCTGCCCTGCCCTTCTTGGAAGTGTAAGTCAAAAACATCCTTTGCTCCCCGAGACGCTTTTTGTCAGAGTGTCTTATCCCAGCCAGAGGATGAAAGTGGGGGGGGGGGGATCATACCCCGCTCCCATTGGCTGTCTCTGTACCCTGCGTGTTCTTTCAAAGCTTTGCTCGAGAGATCTCTTCCTCTCCCTCACTTCTTTTCTTTGTTTACTATCTTTGTCCCCAACGAGTCTATCTGCTATTGAAGACAGGAACTCTGTCTATATTGTTCGCAGTTTGTTCTCAGAGGTGTGTGGAATGAGTGAACAATGTAAACAATACTAATCTTGGAGTGATATATCTCCCAGTAGAACATTTTAACTCAATGAGCCACCCCTCCTGGGGCTGGGAACGTAGCTCAGGTGGTAGAGTATTTGCCCATCGTGCCCAAAGGCCCAGGTTCTGGCCCTAGCACTGTGGAAACCAGCTGTGATGGCCCAATCTGTAATTCCAGCATTCGGGAGGTAGAGGCAAGTGGATCAAGAGTTGAAGGCAATTTTTTGCTATATAATAAGTTTAAGACCAGCCTGTGTACATGAGACTTGAGTCAAAAACAAAACAAAACAAAACAAAACAAAACAACCCCCCCCCCCCCAAACCGGTTCCTTTTTATTAGTCATCAATTTAATCTGACCTTATGACCAAGTAGAAATGATGACAACTACTGGAAATGGTTCATGGTTCATCATTAGTGTTAGTGTGCGGCGTGTATGTAGACAGAGATTCCTACTGTCATTACTGCTTTGAATTTTCCATCCTTTAAGGCCCGCAATGAGGCCTGGGAATGAGCAGTGTTGGGAAGCAGAGACTCAGCTACAAAATAATGGAGTGAAAATTCCTTCAATCAACAGATTCCAGCTCATCTCATTGGAGAATGTGCTGCTTGGATAG
>CABHPR010132843.1:0-13338 GCA_902168415.1 Peromyscus melanophrys
TTTTGCCCTGCCCCTTGACATTCCTTTAAAACCCTTTAGAAGAGACAGAAAGGGCTGGTGGCTTTTGATTCAGGTCCCCCAAAAGCTATCCTATGTTTCTGTCCTTTTTCTTCTTCTTGGCTAGGCCTATTATTCTATCTACAACTTCCTGATTCCTCTCTCTTCCTCATAGGAACCCTGTAAAAGGTGGAGGCTGGCTTCCCACAGATTGTACTGTAGAAGTTACAGGGAATTTTACAGTCTGACCTGACGCAGCAGGCAGAGATAGAGATACTGGCCTGATACGAGCTTTTAAAACCTTCAAGTCCACCCTTAGTGACACCTTTTCTCCACACAAACTTCAGCAAGACTATGCTTCTTAATCCTTTCTAGATAGTTTCACTAACTAGGGACCTCACATTTGAAATTTGGCTTAACTGTGGGGGACCATTCTCATTCACACAACCACCACTGGTGCAGAGATGAAAGTTCACATAGATTAAGAGGGATATGTGAACAAATATATAGACATATTGGCCAGTCGTCAGAAATTATAAACTGAAAATAAATTGAGTAAGAAGGAGAATGTTAAAAAGGATCAACAAAAGATTGGAGATGTGATTCAGTGTGTAAAGTACCTACTACAGAAGCATTAGCACACAAGTGTGGACTCCAAAAGCACATGTAAAATACATGAATAGTGGTATGTATCTGTGATCCAAGGATTGGGAAGCTCATCACTGGACCACACTGGACAATCTAGTAGAATATGCGAGTCTCAGATTATATGAAACTCTCTCTTTCAGACCTCCTGTTTCAAAATATAAGGAAAAGCAACTGAGAAAGACATCCATTCAAGAACATTGGGCTCCTTATATACTGAGGTACGCATGTGCTTGAATAATCATAGGCAAATTTACACACAGACATACACACACACAATGAGAAAAAAGAAAAAGAAAATGAGAAAAATGATAAGTAAGAAATGTACAACCACTGAAAGGGCAAACCAATGTCATATTACTTATTGTTAAAGCACCTCATTAGGCAGAGATTAGGTTATTAAAAGTGCACAGTATTGTAAGGGACTATGCTGTCTCCAGGAGGTTTGTGTAATAACAAGAAGGGCATTACTCAAAATTTGTAAAGTATTTAATAAAATAAGTAGGCCCTGGAGAGATGGCTCATAGGCTTAGAGCACTGGCTTCTCTTTCAGAAGACATAGGTTCATTTCCCAGCACCCATGTGGAAGCTCACAACCACATGTAATTCAAGTTTTAGGGATTCCATGCTTTTTTTTGGCTTCCACATACACATATATTTATTCCAAAGACAATCTTGTATCCTATTGCATAAGTTCTATTTATTTCCTTTTATCTTTGTTATCATGAATATACTTAAGATTGTACCAGCTTTTTGTCTTCTGGCTATGATGAAATATCTGACAGAGCAAGCATGGGAAGGAAAAGGAGTATTTTGGCTCACAGTTTGGGAGGACTGTCCATTATGACCAGGGGGCTCCCTAGGCAGGAACTTGAGATACATAGTCATTTTGCATCTGCTATCAAGAAGCAGAAAACAATGAATACTTATTCTCAGCTGCTTTCTCCTTATTATTCATCCTAAGAGCTCAGCCCATGTAATGACACTGCTTGCATTTACGGTGGGTCTTCCCATTTGAATTAAACTAATCTAAATACTCCCTTCACAGACTTGCCCATAGATAATTTAGTTTCCATGGTGATACTAAATCTCAACATGTTGACAAAATCAGCCATGCCTATATATATACATATATATGTATATATATGTGTGTGTATGTGTGTGTCAGTGTGTGTGTGTGTGTGTGTGTGTGTGTCAGTGTGTGTGTGTGTGTGTGTGTGTGTGTGTGTGTGTGTGTGTGTGTGTGTATCTCTGGTGTGAAGAACATTCACACTGGTGTATCACTATCCACAAATGCTCAGCATCAGAAATTTACCAACTAAAGCCATGCAATAGCCATTTGTTCTAGGCTGGTGTGATGATTCAATAGGTAAATGTAGTTGCCTTCAAGCCTGAAGACCTAAATTCAATCACAGAACATACACAATGGAAAAGAGTCTTCAGGCCCCTACCTGTGTGTCTTGGCATGCATGAATACATGAATACATGGCACACATGAATGCAAGTGTGCATGCACACACACAGTAGATGGATTGATTGGCATAAATGAATAAATGTAATAATATTAAACATTAATTGCCCATTATTTCCTCCCCCGACACCAGACATCCTCATATGTATTCTATTGCTACAAAACTGACCCTTTCAGACACAATTTTACTGGTATCATGCATCTCTTTTGATATCTAACCCAGTATCTTCAAAATATATCCATGTGTCAAAATTCCATTTTTATGACTCAATATAGAATTGGCTGTTTTTATAAATGTTGTATATTTTTTAAGATGTCCAATAAGCACTTGGTTTTTTTCTGGCGTACTAAAACGTGTACACTAAAACATCTACACAATCTGTTTGAGAGTCTACATTTAATTCTCTCTCTCTCTCTCTCTCTCTCTCTCTCTCTCTCTCTCTCTCCCCGCGCGCGTGCGCGCGCGTGCGCGCGCGCGCGCGCGCGCGCGCGCACACACACACACACACACACACACACACACACTGTACTGTCTAGCTCACATGTTAATTCCGTGTTTTAAGGTTTTGCAGAATCATTATAGTGTTTTCATAGAAGCTATATCTTTATACTTTCACATCAGCATGTTATAAATACCTCATTTTCAGCATTCTCTCTAATGTTCATTATTTTCTATGATTTTGAAAATAGCTGTCTTAATGCATGCAGTATTTTCTTTGGTAGATATTACATATCCTCATTATATCATATCTTCATTATCTCACTTCTCACAGCATGATTAGAATGAAAATAGCTTTATTGTTTTCTCTAATTTGTTTGTCACAGAACACTGGTGCCCACCACTCTGGTTAATGTTGCTGCAAAATATTATTTTTGCTATTTGTGAATTGTCGATGTTTGTTTCATAGTGAATGAGAAATTGTAAACTTTAAAAATATAATATGTAGTCCAGTTTATAGTTACTCTGGAGCTGTAAGGTAGTGAGTATTTTTCTCAGTGATTTTTTAAAACAAAAATAATATAAATGCTGCCAACTTACTGAAAGGATGAACAATTGCAATTATTGATTTATTAATCAATTATCAATCAATATTAACTATGGCCTGGTTGTCAGTATTTAGCTTGTTTTCAGAATTCTTATTTATCCAAAGTAATTAAGATGATGCCCAAATGTTATTATTAAATTATTTGGAATTTTAATTAAAATTTTATAACACTCTATGCTCTGAGGCAGAGACCTCATAGATAGTTTATTTAAACCAGCTCAAAAATCTTCAAGTAGATTACTCATTACTAGACTGTTAACTGTTGGATATGAAATTTAGTTTCAAAGTCCAAAAGCAAAGCTATTGCTATTAAAATGAACTTGATATTTTAACAATTAATATTTTAAAATGTGCATCTACATTTGCCTATCCTTAGTGAACACATAATATTTAAAAAGTCAAAAATAAATAACATTAAATATTTATTTTGCTATTTCATTTACTTAGCTCAAGTTTCCCCAAATAATATGATTATAGCTGATAGTTAACACATTCTATTTAGACTTATGTTCTTGGCCTCAACTCACATTGGTAAATTTTATCCACTCCTGGAAATTTTCAATGATTGATTATGAATGGATTATACTGCTAAATTTCAACATCTTGACATTTTAGTTTACATACTCAATTATCCTAGTTTCCTTCAATGTTTCAAATTTATCAGTCTCCCGTTTGTTTCACCATTTCCTCTACACAACAAAAATTTATTCCTGTGTCTGAAGAACATGACCTCCTTCTTTTCTTCTTCCTATGATCAACAATTTCATATTTGAAGGCGCCCTTGTATTCCTGAACTTGTGAAGCATTTTCATTATTATTACTAAATTGCGGACTATTTTTCACCGACTCAGATTATTTCAATATATAAAAAAGGAAGTTTTTGTTTTCCTGTTAAGTCTTACACTAAAAGCATAATCTTTTTTAGATTGTTTTTAATGAAAATGAATTAATATATTCTGATTATTGTTTCCCCTCCTCTAACTTCTCCCAGGTCCTTTCCACAACCTACCAGCTCAAACTCCCTTTTTCTCCCATGTTTTAAAAGTCATATGTTCTGTGGTGGTTTGATTGGAATACTTGGTCATGAGGGAATGGCACTATTAGAAAGTATGACCTTGTTTAGCAGGTGTGGCCTTGTGGGAGGAAATTTGTTACTGGGCACTATCTTTGGGGTTTTAAAAACTGAAGCCAGACCCAGTGCTGTTCTTTACTCCTACTGCCTGCCAACCCAGATGTAGAACTCTCAGCTCCTTCTCCAGCATGTATGCCTGCATGCTGCCAAGCTTCCTGCCATGACAATAATAGACCAAACCTCTGAAGCTATAAGCCAGCCCCAATTAAATCTTTTCCTTTATAAGTGTTGGCCTTGATCATGGTGTCTCTTTACAGCAATAGAACACTGACTAAGACACTTTTTCTGGTAGAAGAAAAGTCCAACAAAGTGATTAAAATTATATTTGTGCTTGTAACAAATCAGGAACAGAATAATGAAGTCCTTTATCAATAAGCTTATTAATTATCAAGTTTTGTGTTTTCTCTGAAGAATTTTAATAGAAACGGTATTCTGAAGCAAAGCAACACACTGTATCACAATTTTTGCACTCATTTTATGTCTGTATTTCTCAGTCTACTAATATATATTCAAATAGGTAGGAATTTTAACAAAATTGAAAGAATACCTTACTTGACAAAGGGGGCAAAAACCATACTCCAAACAAACAAAACGACAGTTAACACAGGACAACAGTGAGGATGTGGAGCCATCCATATTCCCACAGTGTAGTGGAAGCATGAACTGTCCTGAACACTCAGGACACAACACCTGCACAAAACTGAAGGTATGTCTACGCTAGAGCCCAACATTTCTGCTCTTTGATACATAGAAAGTAGGCGTTAAAATAATTGTGTATCCAATAAAATGTTTCATAATAATGTTAATATCAGCTCCAAGTTTAGTAGTTACTAAGTGTCCAACAGCTAAAATTCTTGTTGAAATACAAAAATTGTGATATAGCCATAACATGGTTATTATATAAAACAGAAGGGGTGAGTTATGCTATGTGAAACAACATGTCTCTGTTGAGTATATAAACGTATAAAATTTAAAAACAGTGAGATGATGAAAGCTGACAAAATTCAGGTTCCCATTTGTGTGTGGTGTAAGTTATTGAATGAGAGGAGCAGGGGAAGGATCTTGAGATATTTGTGATGTTCTCCTATTCTAACCTTATTGTATACACTTACAGAAGTTTATTTACCCACATCACTAAATTATGTGATTTTTTAGTACATTTCATTTCCATTATGAGCCAAGTAAACATAGAATAATCCTTCATCTTCTCTTTCTCCATGACATCTGAGTCTTAGGGACAGGAGTTGTAAATGGATCAGTTCAGGCTGGCACCACATGGTCTCTTGTTCTCTGAATTTTGATCCACTGTGATTTTCTATAATGGTCTTTGTCTGTTGTAAAGAGACATCCCTTTGATGAGGGGTAAAACCAATACTTACTTGTAGGAATAATGATTATATATATATATATATATATATATATATATATATATATGTATATATATGTGTGTGTGATAGAACTAAATAAAATAGAATATATATACTAAATAGAATATATATCTATATTTATATACATATGTACACTTAAAGAAATATAAGTGGTGAACTTGAGTGTGAGCAAGGGTAGAGCTGGGGAGTACATGAGAATGGCTGAAGAAAATAGAAAGGTAAAAATTACATAATTAAATCTCAATTTCAACAATTGAAAATATTTTAAAAATGATTTGTTATTTCTTCCCAATCTGAAATTCTCTGCTTTTGAAATTATTATTTGCCTTTTTATTCCTCCTAATTTGTCTCTCCTGGCACTGTGTTCCTTGTTTTGATTCTTTGATGCTCATTCTCTATGAGCTTTCCTTCAGTGTGGCACCTTCTTTACAGGCAGATGAATATCTGGACTTATAGTCACGCCTCTTGGTGTTCACATGCTCAACTCTTGATTTGATATTAACTCTCATGATACTTCCTGCAAGAAACTTTATCATAGGTCCACTGTCGATGTGGGAAGATGCTTCTCCCAATGGTAGGTATTAATATTATGAACTGATAATATATAGTAAGAACTGTGGATCTATTGAATTTAAATCTATTTTTGACCATGTTGCAATGATGTTTTAATGTCAGTATGGGAAATGTATTACAGCAGATTGTGTTATTTAAAAGTTCACGTCATTAAAATCAAAAGTGAATTAAAAGTATGAAACAATTTTTTTAATATACCAAGACTAATACACTTTACTGTCACTATTTACTATTTGAGAAAATAACCTAGGAAGAGTAATCATTATTTGTGGAAAAGACTTTTTTTTTTCTTTCTAAAAACAAAATATGAAGCCAACATGTACAGCTCAGGGTATAAAGGGATAGTTTCCATTTTCTTCAGGAATTTGATCCGACACTCATCCTAGATCAATTCTCACACACAAACGTGTGCATTGAATCCAATGTTATTTGAGGAAAGCGGCTTCCCTATGAGAATTTGATGGCCCATCTAAACTCCCGGGGATTTTATACCTCAGTAAACATCAATACAATGCAAATGATGATTTACTGCTTTCCTTTTATCTGTGATCTTTTATTCATTGCCTCATGTAGAGCAAATGTGAAATCCACTCTTTGTTCCCCAAATACAGAGAGAGCATACAGAATTCTTATAGCAGTGTTTTATTTATTTCTTTAATGAGGTGGCAAGCATTCAACATTTTTTTTTTGCTTCTTATTTCATGGCAAAACTCTTGTAGTATTCAAAAATTTTATTGTAGAAATTATTTGTCCTTAGGAAAATGAACTTGATTTTCACTTAAGAATTATATTTAAATGTTTTCTTATATAACTGTATTTTTTAAAATAAAATTAATGTGCATTTTAAAGATCAAATTTGAAGTGTTTACATATATATATACATATATATGCATATACGTATATACATATACGGATATGTGTATATACATATATGTATACACATACGTATATACATATATGTATACATATATATGTATATGCATATGTATACAATACATGTATATGTATATATGTATACATATACGTATACATATATGTGTATATACATATATATGTATATACATATATGTGTATATACATATACATATACATACATATATACACACATATATACATGTACATATATACATATATATATGTAAACACTTCAAATATGCAAACAGATATCCTTTCCACTCCTGGGGAGACTGTATCTTTTTTTTCAGATGTCATGGTCACTGTTTTCATGTCAAGTAAGGTATATTTGTGATTTCTGACCTTTCATCTCATTTAAGTGTTTCTGAGTGCATAGTAATATATAAATTCACATGATGGTACAGAGAAGATATTTAGACATCCTCAACTTATAGAGTCCACTAATCATCTACATGTTCAGTCTTGTGGATACACACTTCCCCTCACCCCTTCCTTCCTTCATTTCTTTCATTTCACATTTTGTCCTGTCTTGTTGTTGGTAGGCAACTAACTATAATCCAGTTTTACCTTCAAGGAACTTAAATAAACTACCTATTGTCAACTGAACAGGTGATTACAAACCCATAGAATTATGGCTAGGGTAAGAATACACACATGGATTATTGGTGCATACAACATGTCAATCGTACTCCATGAACTGACATTATAGTCTTTGTTTCTCTGCTTGTGAAGACAACATACATCCTTTATAGAAATACATGATATGGTTAGCACAAGACTTCTTGTTACTTAGGCAAATGCTTTTTACTCATTTAACTTGTGTAAACAATTTGCTAAGTAGATTGTATATAATATTTATTAACACTCATGCAAAAACTTTACAATATGTTCGATATGCTATTTTCCAGTGTAAAAAGTGAAATGAGGTAGTGTAAAAGTCATATCTAAATTTTCTTGTAGCAGTCCAAGGAATGGAATAACAAAAGTGAAAACAATGTTAAGATGGTTAGCAAATGACCTTCAACTACATGCACAAGGAAGATGATGACCTTCAACTACATGCACAAGGAAGATGAAGAATTAGAAAAATGTCAGTCATTCGATTGCATTCCTGTAGGAAACTTTCTACATGTAAGATGTGGCCTACATTCTGCTGTTTTGACATGATTAAGTGTCAAGGGAGTAATATCAGTGAAGCTCTGCAAGGTTAAATTGCAGTCACTACAAATACAAGTATCAATGACCAGAACTTAAGGTTATAATCTACTTACAAAGACCTAAATGTAATTGACTTCTTTCAGCATTTAAAGTTAATTATTATTATCTAAATATTAATATTTCTGTGCTGTTTTATATGTTCAACAAAATAAAATATACAAAATAATTTCTCCCTATTCTGTTTGGTTTAGATGAAAATTATTTTATATAAGATTCTAGAAAAAATCTTCATTCCTAAAGAAAGTTTTGCCCCATCTTTTCACAATTAAAATAAAGACAGGCAATATAAAATGTATGAAGTACATATTTATAGTCATCATCTGAATTTTAAAAACTTGGGAATATGTAAAACTGAATTGTTTGTTATTTTTAAACAAATAGAATATTGAAAAGTTATTTTTTGAGATCTATTCTATTCATCACTAATTGAGTTTTTTAAATGGCATAAAATTGTTTCTGATTTTTTTCAATATAACCTAAATATATTAACTTTTCAGTGCAATTTGGAAGTAACTACTTTAGAAGACAGAACATGATAATATAGGATAATTGTAGCCTAAGAAACAGAGTGAAATCTGAAATAGAGCTAACCTAAGATCACAACAGAGGAGGAAAGAGATAATGACAGTGATTATGAATGTCATTTAATCTCCATCCATTAATTTATGCATTCATCAAATATTTAATATGTACCACTATGTTATATGCAGTAAGACAGCTGCAAAGAAAAAGAATAAACAAGGTTATTTGCACTTGTAAAACTCATAAACTAGAAGAAGCAGTAACGGGTATGTAATATTAAGTAGCTGTACATGATACAGAAAAATAACAGTGTTTGGGGACTCAGAATGACAGGACTGCTATTTCAGTATAATTATATAGCTGTCATAGAGACTTTAAAGTCATAGGAATGAGATCCATACAGGAACATGGAGTGTAAAGGTAAACAGGAAGAACACAAGTGAAAAATTACTGAGACAAAAGGGCTAACTTAATTAGAATATTGTTCCTGGGTCTGTGACAACGTCAACAAATTGGAGATTGAGTAAGCATGCAGGCAATGGTGGCTATCTCAAGGAAACATGACGGGACAGTGCATGGTATGTTGTTAGAGGCTTTGGAATTTATCCTCAAAGCTGTGGTATAATCATTTAAATGTAACAGTGCTTTAATTGGAATCAAAGCTTTTACAAAGCATATTAAAGAATATACAGTTGATTAAAAGATCCCACTTTTCATTCTTAATGAAGACGTTTGGCGGCAAAATGGAAGTAATGGCTCATTAAACATTTTCAGTAATGTAATCTGACCTTTACATGTGGACAGTGACTCCTTCTCCAATTACTTCGTCTAGCAGCACAACCCATCTGCCCCAAATCTTATTTCACTTAACATTTTTTCCATTCCACTCCTTTGCAACTGCAGTAGTTGATACTTATTTCTTGATAACTTAGTTTTGTTGGTTTCACAAGGAGAAATAGAATTAAACTTCATGGGGGAAGTAATTTTCCCTCCTGGTTGGGATCATGTTTGAAAGGCAAAATTGATAACCATTAGCTGGTAAATTTCTGATTTAATGAATCACGGTTTGTTTTAGCCTTTCTCAGTTGCTGTCAAATAATTTCACAGAAGGCATGGCATTCTGTAGAAAAAAGAAATTTATTTCTTACTGTTCTGGAGGCTGAACATCTAGAATTAAAGAGCTTCCTGCTGTGAAGCTTTCGTTGCGTAAGATAGGTCAAGATGCACACATGAGAGCGTATAAGAGGGAGGGAACTTAAAAACAATCACAATGATAGAACTTTTTTGACTATAAAAATCCTACTTCGGTGCTAAGTTCATTAACCCACCATGAGGGCAGAGTTCCCATGATGTAGTCACCTCTTAAAGACCTCACCCTCAACACTGTGGTATTGAAAACTAACTTTCTTTTTTTTACCTTTTTTTTTTTTTTCGAGACAAGATTTCTCTGTGTAGTTTTAGTGCCTTTCCTGGATCTCGTTTTGCAGACCAGGCTGGTCTGGAACTCACAGAGATCCACCTGGCTCTGCCTCCTGAGTGCTGGGATTAAAGGCGTGCGCCACCACCGTCCGGCTTTGGGAACTAAATTTCAACACGTTTCCATACATTCTGAAGGATCCAACCTCACCTAAAGATAGGATATGCAAAATCTTCAAGAGTATGTGGAGAACATCAAATATGAAACAGAAGTTCTGATACAGCAATGTATTTATTTGCACTATAAAGCTGCTGTCCCTAAAGCTGAATAGGATCTAAAATTGTTCATTTGTGTCAAAAACACATAGTACAGCTTTTTATACATAAGGAAAGAAGCTGCTTGGGTGATCTACAAATGCATTAGAGTTAGGAGGCAAACTCCAAACCACCGCAACTCTCGACTCATAGGAAAAGCAATTGTTTTAAGGATAGAACATATGGAGGAAGGAACAGGTTAAAGACACATGTTGAATTAGAGTAGAGACAGATTCACCAGAAGGAATCAGAGAATTATCAAGGATGTGAGGATGCCTTGGAGTGAATGAAATTTGATTAATACCAAATGCACGTCTCCCTTAATTTAGAGAGTATCAAAATGTTTAAACGAGAAATTTATCAGAAGAAGCAAAAATGAATCTGATCCCAAATTAACATGACATTTTTGAGGAAGCACTGGCAGTAATTATTACTACTTTTATAGAAGTACTTCTTTACTATTATCTACATGTAGAAATTATAATTCAGTTTTTCACATTTATGGTATCTGCTTACTTTGCATGCTTTCCATTTTCTTGTGTGGCTTAATTTGAGAAAGTTAAGATTAATTGTGTTTCCTATGAAAGTACACCAACTTTATAGGAACAATTACTACTTCTGTATGATTTCTAACAAGTAAAATATTGTATTATTAATTCTCAGAAACAAAGTTCCTTGTGATTATCAAGGTCAACAAGATTTCATGTCACTGAGGAGTGTGATATGGGATTTGCGTAGTAACGGCTTGACACACAGGTTGTAATGTGCAGAACTGTATACATGTTGTGATGAGTACGCTAGGCATGCTTCCAGAGACCAGTATAAAACTATAATCAAATGGAATTTTTATGTATTCTTTCAGGTTTTCAAGTAATCATATCATAAAATGAGCTAATTTAAATAAATATTTAAACAAGAATACATTAAATTAATAATTATTAGAATGGAAATCTAAATGAAGTACTTTAATTTCTATCTTCTTTTAATTATAATTAGTAGAAAGCTGTGGAATCTATAAATAAGCTTCCATAGAATCCTATAGTATTTGTTTATGCAAAACAGTTTAAATAGTTATTTTACATCAAGATCATCAGAGGATATATTTCAAACTAACATTTAAGTAAAAATATCATAAAATATATATTTAAACAAAGTATTAAAAATGTGTCATAGCTTTGCACATTAACACAAGTTAAGCCAATAAATGGAAAAAGTTGAACATGCCTTTAATGTCTAAACAAATCCAATATTCAGAGTATTTCATGATTGCTGAGTCGTATATTCAGAAACTATGTGATTCCAGATGTACAATAATGACTGCTATTTGTTAATATATTTTATATTGACAAATGAAATATTTTGAAACTGGTATTTTCTTTAATATCTTTGCTTAGTATCTTAGTATGAAATCTAAGGTAATATATTTATGGGTAATGTTTTGACAAGGTATAATATTAGAAATTGAGAGAAATTGACAAAATACATTGATTTTAGAGATATATTTTAGGTTTAACTATTACCCTTTATAACTGTGACTCACTAGGATAAAACTCCAAAGGAAGAAAATATTAAATTACTAAGCACAGGGTGGTTTAAGTGCTGTATAAAAGTGTACATGATTTTTGTTTCCTTAAGTTGTTCAGTCCATTGCTTCTTTAAATCTTTGTTATTTTCCGTGTCATTGGAATTCATTACAGCAGCAGCTCAGGGCAAGTGCTCATGTGTTTTGATTGAAGCACAAAATATTTGGGAGAATGGGAAAAAATGGGAAGTAATGGAAAACACGAACCAAATGTTACTCACAATGAAATCTCCGGGACAGTATGTCATCTTTAAAATTCTCTGCAGATTTAGCTTTCTACATCATCGATACTTGCAATGACCTCTAAAACAGTAGAAATTTCCCCAAACACTGGTACCTGCACACAATGCCAGATGTTTTATAGAACATACTCGAAGTTAAAACTCAGCTGTATTGTCATTCATTGCTCTTTTGAGGATTGAAGGAGAAAATGAATCAACACAAAAGAGAAAATGGAGAAAGAAAGAATATTTATTTTAAATTGCACGTAAGACGGAAATTTATATTTAAACTCTGAAGCTTGCAAAACCATTTAAAAAGAAAGGAATAATCATTGCGTATTTTTCATAGTACTCCTGATTCTGAGTATATGTTTTGTTTTTCAAACAGACCACCTTACTGCAGTTTACCTGCCATTTTTCTGTCACTCACAGAGATAGCTGACCTTGTCCTTTTTATTGAATTACCCTGTGTAGTGATTACATCAGTGTCACATTTATTTCATCTCTGTTCCTCTTGTGGACCTGCACTCACACCATGAGTTCCCATGCCAAGGAATTCTGGAATCTGTAGACACAGCCATGGGAGAAAGAAGGTTAAGATGTACTCTTGTGTACTTAGAATGCCTTCAGGTAGAGGATGCTCACTAGAATGCCTGGCTTCTATCTCGCTATGGCTAACCATCTCAAGGATGCCTTACTCTGGAAGTTGTCAATGAACAGGAAATGCAGTCTTTGAGAGAAGAGAAAGAAATATCTACAAGTGATCTTCTTGTTTTTAAGTATTTCCTCAGAAATATACGATCCATTTATTTATTCATGTATAATTTCTTTCCCTTGTCCCCTCCCTTCCTCCTCCTATTCTATTTCCTTCCTTCTTTCCTCCCTCCCTCCCTCCCT
>CABHPR010132844.1:0-14392 GCA_902168415.1 Peromyscus melanophrys
AGAGAGAGAGAGAGAGAGAGAGAGATATCGTCTGTGTATTTCCTCTCTCCTTCATCCAGGTACAGAGGCAAAAGAAGTGGATGTGAAGCCTGAAGAGTAATCTTGAGGTCTCAAAATGGGATGGACACAGTACTCATCAAGGTGTTGGCAGCAGCCTACATTGACTAATTTTATGGTCCCCACAGTTGTCTTTGCGACATTGAAGAATAGACCATACATGGAATTGGAATGAGAATGTCTCATGGTTTGTAAAAATTGGGCCATGGGGCAGATGCTAGCAGGTAGTCTTTTTGTCCTTTACAGAAGGCCCTACATTAGGCTAACTGCTTCTTATTTTGGCTGACTTTCATTTGGATTTCTTGAGTTTTGCTCAGTGAGTCTTAAGCCAAACCTTCACGCAGTATTGTTGGATCCACATTCATTTTTTTTAGGCCATTTCTTTCTTAAAGCTGGGATCTGGGTATGGTTTTCTGTTGAACAAGAACTTGAAATCATCCAGATATTTCCAAGTGAATATGAAATTTTCCTTTGCAGAAGATTCAAGGCTTACCTTCCAGAAGGATCTGGAAGGCTAACCTCTTGGACACAGCTGTACCTGCACTTAATTCCTGTAAATATGTTGATCTCTGTTGTTCTAGTGTTACTCTTCTTTCTTCAGCTGAAGGGCTTGGGGGATGGGAGGGTCAACCTCTGCCAAAATAGTAACCTCTGCCAATGCAAGCCATAGCTATTAGGGACAAGATTGCTCAATCTGGTTTATTCCTAAATAATTATTTGAGTCAGAGCAGCACTGGAAAGTGCAGACCTGGGTTAAAGGCGTTTAAGAAAAATAAAAGCACAATCATGCTTTCAAAGGCTGTGTTAGGGCAGGAACTACTCCTGATAACACAGTTTTTAAGCAATACAGACTCTCCTAGTCTCTCTGATAATCCAGTTGCCTTGGAAACACAGTGATGCAAGGAATGACACACACAGCTAAATGGTTGTTGCTTATCCCACTTAAAGGAAATGCTTCACTCCTCAGGGTTTTGAAAATTCAGATGCCTTTTTATCTTGATCCCACTGACTGGCATATTGTATGCCTATGTAGAAATCGAGCAGTAGCTCTGAACCTTTCCTTAACTGACACAGAGCCATATTCTGATCTTGGCTTAGATTTTTTAAAATTATTTTATCTTTAATTTTGTGTAATCATGGATATCTATGTGTGGGTGTGTGCCCAGGAGTGCAGGTGTCTGAAGGGGCCCAGAGGTGTCAAATCCTCTGGATCTAGAGTTACTGCTAGTGTGAACCACTTAACATGGATTTTGAGAAATCAAATGTGGGTGTTTAGCAAAACTCTTAACCACTGGGTCATTTCTCCAGCCTCAGTGGTCTTGAATTTTGCTATTTCCCAATCAGCTATTAACTTAGGACACCAGCCTGGTTTTGCAAAATCCCAGAAATTAAAGGCACACAGTATACGAACATATCCTTACTGGTGCAGTCTAAAAAGAGACCAAGTTAATACCTTGAAATATCTTCAGAAAGTCATTTTTTCTCACAGATATCCAGGAAAGGGTTGATGAAAGGAGCTTCAATATCTACTATGTGGCCTTAACTTACCCACTCCCCAAAGTTCTTATCTATTCTCAAAACAAAAAGTGTGGCTCACAACCTAGAATTGTTACTAAAACTGGGCACAAGGAGAATTAATTATTCATTAATTTTCAAAACACACACCTTTCTTGGTTACTTTGCCTGTTGCTGTGATAAAATACCCAACAAGAATAACTTAAATGTGAAAGGCTACAGTCTGTCATGACAAGGAGGTCATGGCAGCAGCAGCTTCAATATGGAGCTGGTAATTGCATCCTCAGCCATGAAGCAGAGAAGGATGAATACATGCTAGTGCTCAGCTGGTCCAGGGAATGGTCCCACCCACAGTTAACATTAATCTTACCATGTCAATTAAGTTAATCAAGATAGTTCTCCATAGCTATTCCCAAAGGCCCATTTCCCAGGTGTTTTTAGATTCTTTCAAGTTTAAAGTTAACCCCAAATTCACAAATCCCCCCACTTTTTTACTCTATCTGGGCAGCTATTGACGGAAGCTAACAGGATAAGAACCCTGAAAAATTCCAAGAACTAAGCCAAAAAAAATGTTCTGAAATTATAGGAAGAAAACCTCAAGGCAGACTCGAGCAGATGGAAGGAATTAGAGGAGTAGTGCTTGCAATATTAGGTGGTGGGATAAGCAAGCTCATTACATGTTCTATATTTTTATTTTATTTTTATAAAATATTTTTTTATTTATTCTTTGTAATTTCATGCATATACATAGCATATTTTGATCTTATTCCCCAAACTACCTCCTCTCAACTCCACCCCCAGATACCATCCAAACTTCATGTGTTTATTGTTATTAGCTTGCTGAATCCAATTAGTGCTGATCATATGTGAATGAACTTGGGAACCATCCACTAGGGTATGGGCAACTGACAAACAGCCACAGACATAGAGAAAAATGACTCTCTCTCGATAGCCATCAACAGCCAATAACTTCTGTGCTGGGCTGGGGCTTCATAGACCCTCCTCCATGCATGCTAGAATGTTGACTGGCTTAATCTTATATAGGTCTTGTGTAAGCAACCACATTTGTTGTGAATTGACTTGAACATTGGCCATGCATGTCAAGACCAGAAAAAAAAAGCTGTTTCATAGCTCCCCCTCTCCATCCTCTGAGTCTTCCATTCTTTCTTCTCATTTTTCAGTGAGGTTTCTTGAGCCTTGGATACAGGGATGTTGATATAGATGATCCATCTGTAGTTGATCTCTTATAGTCATTTATTCTGAGGATTTTAGCAAGTTATGAGTCCTTGCACCAACCACTACCCACTGAAAAAAGTAGTTTAGTTTCTTTGACCAAGGATAGGAACACCTCAAATCTATGAATAGAAACATAAATATTTAGAATGCAGTTTGACAATATAACATTTTAGCAAAACAAAACCAGAAGTGTCCCTGTAAGACCTATGCCTTCCCTAACTAACCACTGTTTTTGAGCATGTTTACAGCATCAGGTGTGAATTTCTTCCAGTGGAGCAGGACTCAAATTCAATCAAGAAAAGATGGCATACTAACATAAGATGTCTTGCCACTATTGGAACAGTGGGCACATCTTGCTTGGCTGGTAAGCATTGTAGCATGAAAGATTCAGTGCTGAGTAAAATCACTGATGTCGTTCCTCCCCCAGCAGCCTGCATTGCACCTTACAGCACTATTGAAAGCTAGCCAGTAGGAACAGTTTCTCTGCCAGTTTGAGATTGATATCTCTGTGTCCTACAACCAAAGTGTGTGGTGTCTTCAGCAATAGGGCCTTAACATAAAGTTATAATGGGTGACCAAGGGTGGAAATAGGCTGTGTAATTTTGGGTTCCTATTAGGCCTCCCTGAATGTAACCCATGCCAGGTACTGAGATTTTTATTAAGTAGCTGCTGTCTTTGGGAGCAGTATTGTCTACCTGTGCAAGGTACCTCTGATCAAACTTTTTAAAATACTATATTAAAAATTGACCTTAAAAACAGCAGACTTCCATATTTTCATTAAAATGCGGTCTATATTCTTTAATTTGTAACTTGCTATTTTTATTAAATTTATTTTTAAATAAATACATGTATAGTGTATTTACATCATTTCTTCAACTCCTTCTCCCTCAAATGCCTCCCAACCCTTGATACGCTCTCTCAAATTCATGGCCTCTTTTATTGTTTATGTGTGTATGTTTGTGTGAATTTATATTTAGGGTTGACTACATGCACATGTTTCTAGGGCTAACCACTTACTACTAGATAACCAATTACAAGGCTCTTCCCTAGAGAAGGCTGTTTCTCTCACTCTCAGCATTCCTTAGTTAACTGTAGTTCTTGGTCTATGGGTGGGGTGCCATGAGATTGCCTGCTTTTGTGTTAGAGTGTCTATTGGTGGTGTTCTTTTCAAGGTATTATTTAGGCATTGAAAGTATCATGAGTTTAGCTTCCCTGTCATTTCTAGGAGACACATTTTCAAAGCAGATTTCCTGGTCTTCTGGCTTTTACAATCTTTCTGATAGCTCTTCCACAGTGTTCCCTTAGCCTTCAGTATAGGGGTTATATGTAGACATATCAAAGGAGAGTTGGGCACCATATAATCAGTAGTTATCTGTATTTTGACAAGTTGTGGCTTTCTGTAATTGCCTCTGTGTGCTTCAATAAGAAGCTTATTTGATGAGGGTGGAGAGCTACACTTATCTATGAGCATTATGCAGTTAATAATTATACTGGCTTGGTAAAGTGGAAGCAATGGCTTCCATTTTTAAGATCCATGACCTCAATAGCCATGGGTGGTTGACTAAGTTTCCAGCACCAAACATGATTTCCCTCTTTTTGAGTGGGACTTAAGTCCAATTATACAACTATTGGTTACCACCAAGATATGAGTACTACTATTACATCTTTAAGGATGTCTTTTCATGCTAGTCATTGTTGTGGTTTATAGGCTTCAGAGCTGGGTAGAACTATTGATTGCTTCCCTCCAATGGCAGCTTACATCACACATTCTGGTATTTTTTATTCTCTATTATTTTATAGAAGGATATTTCTATCTTTTATCATTTTTCATGTTTATATTTTTTGTCATTTTGAGACCTCATATTCAAGTCAACAAGGCCAAATTTTCACTTATTTCCACAGTTTTATCTTTACTACTGTATCAATGAGGATATTCTAGATTATACTGCATTAGTGAGCACTGTCCCACAAGCTTAGCATCCTATTTTAAATGAAAATTGATATCTTACTCCCATTACATCACTCCATTTCTATATTACATTATATATTATACCACCACTTCACTATATCCTACACCCAGTATCAACAGATAGCTGTATCTTACCAAGTGTCTTCAGTGCTAGAAGCTAGAAATAGCTGGTAAACAGCACAAATTACCACAATGAGCATGTGACATATGTTCAATAGTGTGTCTAAAGTTGGAGATAAAAATTTAAACAGAGAAGGCTAGAGTCCCTCTATGCTCATACATTGGTGAGATTGATACTATGAAAATGACCATCCTACCCAAAGGGATCTACAGATTCAATGCAATCTTCATTAAAATTCCAGCACCATTACTTATAGAAATTGGATAAAAATATTCTCATAATTCATATGGAAGCACAAAAGACCCAGGATATTCAAAACAATCCTGAACAATAAAACACTATGAGAGATATCATCATTCCTGATTTCAAGTTATACTACCTACCTATGGATAGTATGTCACTGGCATAAAAACTGACTTTGGAGTTCTCAGCACTAAGTGGGACATCTTTGTCACACCTCTCCCTTATGTAATAATGGACAAAAAAATGTAAGAGCCAAAGAAAGTGGATATCTTCATTCAAATAGTACTTGCCAGACATGATATGCACACATGCACTCATAGAAGCTGTGGGTGTAAACACAAGACCTCTATAAGATTAAGACAGCCAAAATCCCAGAATTGAATATATGCTATACAGTACATAAATGTTACAAGTTGATATATCCTCTTGATGAATTGATTGATTATTATTAAAAATATTTAGCTGGTCTTTATAATGTATTTCATCAGAAATTTACTGTACCTGTTATTTATATAGCCATTTTAGCTTTCTTTACAACATGTTAATGTGGCATAGCCTTTCATGCATTTTAATTTAAACTATTTGTATATTTTCCACTTTACATGTGTCCCATATAGGCAACACAAATGCCACACTGGTGACGGTGTCGCCCGTGTGACAAATGCCGATCTGGTGGTCTCATGAGGAAGCGGGGCACGTGTCTCTCGAGGCTAGGCCCCCGGCGGTCCCCTGGCAATCAGCCTGAGTAATGGTTCCTGGGTACATTGTTCCCTAAAGACCAGCCTTCCGTGGACGGTTGGCAAGACTCCTGCTTCTTTCCTCTTTCCTGACAATAACAGCCTCCCTGTGCCTGGACTCCGCAGACCCTTGCTTGACGTACTTGATAACTCCTCAATTGTTACACTGACACTGCCCCCAATGATTCAAGCCCTTGGACAGGTAGCACAAAAAAACCCCTACTTCAGTGGGGGGCACTCATGGATGGATTAGAACAGAAAGAGCTGATGATTCAGGTTCCCACAGATTCTAAGGAAGGAAATGTAAAAGTAGAAAGATTGCTAGGTAACCCTCACTCAGCTCATGTAAACTCACAAGAAAGAAAACTTAGGCAACTCCCACAAGAATGGTTGGAAAGTACATTCAATACCATATTAATTGGAAATGGTGGACACCCCCTCGTTGGAATCCCAGAAGTAAAAATTACTTAGATCCACTCCCTTTTACAGGGGCTTATGACTATGAAGGGAATCGGTGGGTAAATCAGGGGGAAAAAGAATGTTGTGGAATCAGTTGCCTTTTATGGAAAGGCTGGCTAGAAGCAGAAAGGTAGGGTGTACATATGATAGGTAGACAAGGTCAGCTATATTGAGGGGTATGGCTCCTGTACTAAAGAGGTGGGCTAAGGCTCTTGGCGAGGACTTTGTAACTGTCTTTAATAAATTACTAGAAATGGATTACCAGTTATTGAGTATGTGGCCAGGCTCTTGGATTCAGGCCACAGCATGTCTCTGTTTGAAAAGATTAATCATTTTGAAAACCACATTGTGTGACCACAAGAGATTGTGTCTATTGCTTTCTTTTTGTTCCTGGGCTTAGTTCCTTGTTAACATTGTATAAAATCTCAGCCTAATGTTCAGTAAAGTTGCAGCAGTTTCACAGCATACTCTGGTGTCTGTGTCTGTCTGTCATCGCCGAATCCCAATTATCCTGAGTACCTTCACCCCGTTCTCCCTCGGTTTGGTGGCCCTACTGAGACCCAGTCCGTGGCACACAAACTCAGATATTTCTTCTTTATCCAGTTTTACTGTCTATGTCTTTGTCATATTTAAACTAATGTATTTAATTTGAATATTATGATCAGGTTTAAATCTAACAGCTCAGTTTTCTGTTTATCCCATCTGTTCCTTGGCTCTCCTTATCTCTCTTTTTTTGTCCTCTTTTGAAAGAATCTTATATTATAAATATTGTACTTTGATTATTCTTTTACTAACTGTAGCTATTTTATATTTTAGTGCTTACTTTAGGGTTATTTATATCTCTTTTCTGTAACCTATCTTAATTTTCAGATCACTTTATTTTTGAATAACACTTTTTCCTGGCATAGAATTTCACATTAATATGGTCTTTTCCTTTGGTACTGTTAAAATGTCATTCACCATCATCTCATGTACACTTTATCTTCTGATAAAAATTTTATACTTCTATGTCTTTATTCCTAAAAATGGAAAAGGAATGTATTTGTCTCCTTTTTAGGCTTCTTTTTATTACTTTTAAAAAAGAATTTGTCTATGATGTACCTTGCTGTAGTTTTCATGTGTTGAGTTTTTTTGAATTAGTGGTTTTATTTTATATAAAATTGACAAAAATTTTCTAGCCATTAGATAACATTTCTGCTGCCTTCCTATTTACAGTGTGTGTGTGTGTGTGTGTGTGTGCTGCACTTATTCTGATATTTTATACTCCCTTTTCTACTCAGATTTCCATTTTAGACATTTTTTGTTACAATTTCAAGTTCACATTCATTTTTCTGTAGTATCTAACCTGTTAATCTTATAGAGTACATTTTAAATTTTATATGTTATCATTTTTATCTGTAAATGTTTCATTCATTTCTAATAGAATCATAAACCTTCAAGGGAATAAACATGCATTCACTGGCTTTCCTGGCTTTTTATTTGTCTTTTATGCCTGTGGAACACAATCATAGTTGTTTTTACTTTATGGTCTATAAGATCTGGTATCTATGTTTGGTATCAGGGATAGTTTTCTTTCTTTGTTATTGTTTGAATTTTTCTGGTTCTTCACAGATTCTCTAATGTAGTTACTTTTCTGTTGTGATAAAATACCATAACCAAGGCAATTTATAGAAGAAACAGTTTATTTGGGCTCATGATTCCAAAGAGATAAAAATCCAGCTCCATCATGGTAGGGAAGCATGGCAGTAGGCAGACATGGAAACTGGGCATCAGCTGAATGTTCATATCTCAAACAAACAGGAGGCTGAGGGAGCACATTAGAAACAGCACATGGCTTTAAAAATATCAGTATTCACCACAACTCCTAAGCCTCTCCAAAAAGGCCTACCAACTAGGGACCAACTATTCAACTGTACATGAATATGGGAAGCCTCTTAGTCAAACCACCACAGGAAGTGGAGCTGGGCTGCATGTATGTATATATATATATATATATATATAATACTGGGTCTCATTTCATCAAGGTTGGCCTTAAACTCTATGTAGCTGAGGATGGTATTCAACTCCTTAATCATTCTGCCTGTACCCCTCCCCCAAGTACTAGGATTACAAGCATGTGCCACCACAACCAGACATTTTTATTTCACGTTGTCTATTGCTAAATCCTTTTGAATTCTCATGAATTTGTATGAGTTTTGGTCTGGAATGCAGCTGAGCAAGTAAGAGACAGTATGAACTTTTGGGGTCATGTGTTTAAGATTTAAGTCAGAAATAAGCCATTGTTCATTCCATAGTTACTAACACACCAGGTGTGAAGCAAGAGACTATTGTGTATCTTCCAACTGCCAAGTGCATTATGAATCTTTCTAGTCTTGCTGATGGTAGAACCAGACTGTGTCACCAACTCTCATTCTTTGAAAGCATCTTACCCAATTTCCAATACTTTCTTCAAATACATTTGATGATGAAGACATATTTGAGGAGGGTCATTTGCAGGTCTCTCAAGTTCTTCTAGGTGCATATATATCCCCCTTCCCAGTACTCTGTACTATAAACTTTCACTCTATTTGTCTTCCTAGGCTCTGATTTCTAGCAACTCAGGGATATCACCACATTCTGTCTAAGTTTTCTCTCCTTAAATGGCATCCCAGAAACTTTCAAAACTGTATATTACAAGATCATAGAGCTCAAAACTTTTCTGCATTTTGGGGATCAATGTACTTTGTTGACTAATGTCTAGTGTCATGAAAACTATTATTTCACATATTTTCATGGGGAATGGGAAGATATATCGAGTCCATCTTACCCAGAAGTATTATTTAATTTAATCCATTTAATTATCAATTGTTTTCAATTCAATTAACTATCAATTGTGTTTAATGTAATTCATTTAAAATCAAATTTGTGTTTAAGCATTCATGTAAGTATTTGAATAGCACACCTAGAGAATTATAGTGTAGTACATTTGATTTGCACAACAAGAAGCATGTCACCAGCTGAAGCTGTCCCAGTCAGGCTCACTCTTTTGGATTCAAGTTCTGTGCTACTGTAGTTTGATTTAGTCCCAACAGCCTTTCACACACAAAGTTATTTTCCCAATGAAGATTTCTTTTGCCAGTTTTGTTGCCTTTTAACCAAAGAATGCCACTTCTTTTGGTCACTCTCCCTAGGACTACACCCTAGGTTAGGCCAGGGAGGTTGATACCATTTGGTGTGAGGTGGTGATAATAGAGTAAGAGTAATGCAGATATATGGGAGATATTTAAAAGTTAGATTTAAAAGCAAGTGATGACAATTATATAGCAAAATTTATAATGGTAGTTAATACACCAGTGAATGCTGTCATTCTCTCATTTGAGGATCACAGTATATCAAAAGATCTGAAAGGAGAGTGTGAATTTGAAAGTGAGCATATTGAATTTGTGGACATAATGGACCATCCAATAGGGTGGGTTTAATTTTGCCTTCAAGGGAATGAGCATGCATTCACTGACTTTACTACCTTTCAGTGGCTTACTCATCACATCTCTCAACAATTTCTGGGGACAGGACTTGAGACTCTTGATCTTTTGAATTTTTCCAGTAAAAAAACCAAAGTCAGGCATTTAGGATTGGTGTCATGTTTTTATGATGTTATTTACTTTTTGTCCCATAATTCACCCAGGTGCCTATACTCAGTGAAAGATACTACAACTTCAGAAAACATGGGGCGAATCTTTGACTTCACAGAAGGAAGATGAGATTAAGCTATGGTTACTATTGTTCCCTTCATGTTGCAATCTCCTGCTATATCACTCAAGCCTGTACCCACACAACTGCACAGAGATCCTACTATAGGGATATTTTCACATCCCAGTTATTGCTGCTTTATTTATGATAGCAAGGAAATAAGGCCAGCCTAGATGGCCATCAATAGGTGAATGGGTCATAAAAATGTGGTACATACACACAGTGGAATATTATTAAGCTATAAAGTGAAATCATAAAATTTGCAGGAAAATGGATGGATTTGGAAGATATAAAATCAAGTGAAGTCACTCAAACTCAGAAGAAAAGGCATTTTCCCTCATATGTGAATCTTAGCCATATATGTGTAAACATATATAAGCAGATGTATAGTATAATATTTTAAAAAGAGACTAAGAAAGGGCAATATTTGGTGATGAGAAAGGGCACAAGACAGTCAAAATGAAATATGAAAGAATATATAATATTATTTTTCTAGTTTTTCAACCCCACAGTCTTTTCTTTTTCTTTCTCTCTTTCTTTCTTTTTTCCTGTGGTAGCTAAGTCCATAAAATGAAATTGATAGTGTAAGTGTAAAACCCTATATGAAGTTCCATGGCTCCAGAGTAGCCATTCTAACTGTACAGAAGTTCACTGAGATGTATATAGTTTAGGACTGGACAAGTATTTGAGTTGCTTTCTTAAACTAGTTGTGTGATAATTTTATTTGTGACTTAATTAGCATAATGGAATTTTTTTAAATGAACTCATCTGAGCTGTGTCCCTTTTGATGCCATCACAGGCCTTCAGAGAGGGAACACTCACAATCTGGGGCTTCTCTGCCTCATTTACTTGGGCCTTCAGCTTAGGAATGTTATCTTGCTTCCAAGGAGTCTCAAGTTTCACCCTATTTATCAGGCCATTGTCTGAATCTTTGAGGATTTAGATTCAATGCTGAGGAGAAGGCTTATCCCAGATATAAAACTTGGGGCTTTCTGCTCCTCACTGTAGGCAGCTATGAGGCAGGTCTAAGTCATTACTCAAGCTGAGTCGTTAAAGACTCAGAAATTGAAGCTATTTGTACCTGCCAAGCATAGCTCTCTGGTCTGGAAAAGTGCTGGCTGTGTCTTGAACATATGAGTAATTCTCTTCCCATATTGCAGCTTTATTTATTGGTAAGGTCCAGCTAACTATGTAAATAGACTGGAGCAAAGAGAAATAGTGACTGGCAAACCATATTTCACATGTATGTGTCCTCTAGCTTCTACATTTCTCGCTATTTGTCTAATATTCCAGGAACTGGTCTCAGAGAATAAAAGGACATGGTCTTGATTTATATAGAGAGGATTTCAGTTAGCATCAATGCCAGAAATATTTCCAGAGTCATTATTCTACTAAGCCACTGCCATAGAATACACATAGCACTTGCTGTATCAGTGTTCACAGTTTGAAGGTGCAGGTACACCTTAGGAAAGTTGGTCACCATATAAAATTATAGATCTATTTTCTGTACCTCAGATTAACAAAAAGCCCCCCAAATAACAAAAAGATTACAATTCAACAAGGTGCCATTAAGATGATTGCAGATGAACTGAGTCTTCTGAGGAACCATGCTTTATATAGGGGACAAACTGTCCCCAAAGCATTTCAGCTGAAAGGACTCTGTAAACAAGTTTCAAAAGTAATAAAGAACTTGACTGCAGCTGAGTGTAGTGGTGACATTCTATTAGCTCAGGACTCAGGAGACTGAGGCAGAAAGAGACAAAGAGTTCCAGTCCAGCCTGGGATAACATAGTAACCTTGAGACCAGCCTGAGCCATGTATGTATATATATATTAAAAAATAACAAATGATGAATAGATAAATAGAAAGTTGTACATGAACACAGTGGGATTTTATCCAGCTATGAGTAAAGATGAAACTGTGACATTTAAAGAAAAATAAATGGAACTGGATATTATTATGTTATGCAGAGTAACCCAGACTCAGAAACTCAAATAATGCATGCTTTCTTTCAAATATTTTAACTTTTATACATGTGTATGAGTATGTGAGGGATATGAGTATATGTTATGAAACTACAAAGGGGACCATGGCCAGGGAAAATAGACATGGAGAAAAAAACATAATAGAATATGTGTGGCAGGAAAGCACAAGTGCTTATTGATGGTAAGAAGGGGCCACCAGGAGAGCAGGGGAATGGAGAGTGCAGTGGAATATGCATGGAAAGGACATCATGAAATAAATTATTTTGTATGTGAACTTGAAAAAAGTAAGAAGTAAATGAAATTGAGAAAATAATTACTATGGGTTACATAGCAATAACAAAACAAGAATAGGAGCAGGAAGAATTCTGAGGCTTTAGAGTGAAGAGATGGGAAAATAAGATATTAAATAAGTAACATGAAAAAATACACCAAGTATCCCACAGCTACACTGTTCCTGCCATGAGTTCTTGCCCTGCCTTCCCTTCATGATGGACTATAAGATGGAAGCCAAATAAACTCTTTCCTCCACCACGTTGCCTTTGGTCACGATGTATATTACAACAATTGTTTGTGAGTCACTATGTGAGTGTTATAAACCAAACTCAGGTCTTCTGTAAGGACATCATGTCTTCTTGGCTATTGAGCCATCTCTCTAGCCCCATGTGCTTGATTTTTAAACCTACTCACTCTACTTAGTGTAGCCTGCATGTGCATGTCTGTAGGCCAATCTACTGGAGTATGGGTAGCCTCTCAGGGGCCACATCCATGAATAAAACTGACTCTCCATTATTTGGAAGCAAATTGCCAATAGTACCTGAGTCCCACACTCATCTATGCTGAGATTTGGGCTGGCTAGATTTCTGTAAGTCTTATGTACAGTCATGGCTGCTGTGAATCTCCTGTCATGTCTACCAAATAAAGATTTGCTATAGACATCCACTTCCCATAGTTTTTACTGTCCTTCTGCCCCTCTTCTACAACAGTTTCAGAGACTTTATCCAAACATTTTGTCACAACAGCAGAATATATATTTTTATAAGTACATGTGAAATAATTAACAAGATAGATAATACTCTGGGCCATTAAAAATGTTAAAATTTGTGGGAGACCAGCTCCCACTTTTTCCCCAGGGTACTCTTGAGGAGAAAGGGATAAGAGATTTAGATAGAAATATAGAGGGGAGAGAGACAGATAGAAACACAGGACAGCCTTGGGAGGGTCTGGATCAAAACCCACCAGCCCCTTCTGTCTCTTCTAAAGGGCTATTTGTAGGAATGTCAAGAGGTGGAGCAAAGACCTCCCACTAGCTCAGCCAAGTGCAGACCCTTCTTATCATCTGGAAATCATACAATCCTCTAATGCAGCTCTTCTGGGTAAAGCAAGCTCAGATATCACTAGGAACCTTTGTGGGCCTCCACAAATATTAGAGGTGAAACATTAAAACACAGGCACTGTGAAGATGAGCAACTCTTGGCATGTATTTGAATCCTGACTCCAGTACCAGTTTGGCAATTCAAGTTACTACTTGGAGTCTGCTGTGGAGATCACTCTGTATAAATAAAATGCTGATTGGCCAGTAGCCAGGCAGGAAGTATAGGTGGGACAAAGAGAGAGGAGAATTCTGGGAAGTGGAAGGCAGAGGCAGAGAGCCACTGCCAGCCGCTGCCATGACAAGCAACATGTGAAGATGCTGGTGAGCCACAAGCCATGTGGCAAGGCATAGATTAATAGAAATGGATTAATTTAAGATAGAATAACTAGATAGCAAGAAGCCTGCCACGGCCATACAGTTTGTAAGCAATATAAGTCTCTATGTGTTTACTTGGTTGAGTCAAAGAGGCTGTGGGACTAGCGGGTAAGAGAGATTTGTCCTGACCGTGGACCAGGCAGGACTGGAGAAAACTCCAGCTACAGGAGTCTGTTTCTCAATCTGTAAAGTTCAAATAATAAAAGAAAATGAGGCTTAAATGTCTAAATATTGAAAACTATTTGCATAAATTTTGAAGCATTAAAGTAATGCAAAGCATATTCTTTGATCATGAAGGGATTAAATTAGAATCAATAACAATTGTTTCTGGAAATTTCCCAAACATTTCAAGACTAAAATACTTTTAAGTAATGCATAATTCAAAAATTCAAGAAGGAAAATCAAAAGTGTTCTTACTGGAATGGAACTGAAACAAGATGTACAACTGTGGGATGTCACTAAAATACTAAAGTTAGGTCACAACTTACTGTACCAAATGGCCATATTAGGAAGCAAAGATCATTCTCACTCCATGAAATGATACCCTACACACACACACACACACACACACACACACACACACACACACACACA